>SKCR01048350.1:0-40326 GCA_019454045.1 Zanthoxylum bungeanum | reverse complement strand
TTATCCGATTACAGAGACTAGTTGCTAGTGATCCGATATATGCTTCGTACGGGGCAGACACAATTCCAGCCCCAGGCCTAGCATGTGACATCTGATACTGGATCGTAATACGCAATACATTGTCTACTACGCCTGATACAAATTATATATATTCCATGTTGTATATATTTCTGGAGAATTGGGTAGGCACGGTGCTTTGCTAGAAGCCAACCATGTCTTGTAAATCGGTAAGAACGTGGTATCGGGTACGCACGTGTCAGATAGTCCGACAATCATATTTACTGCCAACATATCCAGGAATCTCCTGGGTCACTTCCCAAAGATTCACCGATGAGATTTGACTCGAAAAGAATTAATCTGGGATTAATTATGAGAAAGAAAATTAATATGGGATTAATTGCGTCATGAATTAATCTGGGATTAATTCGTGAAGAAGAGAGAACGCGATTAATTTGGAATTAATTGATAAAATAAATTTAATAGTTAAAGTGGATTTTTCTATTTAATTTATTTATTGGGCTATAATAATATATCAGATATATTAATTGAAATTGGATTTCAATGCGGAATTAAAATTGGATTTTAATTCAAGCGAACGAATTAATTTGGAATTAATTCGTAAGCGACTTTCGTAATAATTTTGCTAGGCATTATTATTTAATTAGATTTAATTACGTCGCGACGGAAAATTCATTTAGTCGGATTAAACGAACCCGGCCCCAAAGTGTGTTGTGTAAGCCAACTCAAATTTGGAATTTGAAATTGGGTGGGACCCACAACTTACATCAACTTGACACTTGATTTAAATCACTTGTCACTATTCATGATGGGTGCAGTTGGCTAATTAATGTTGGACTTTATAACACAACACACCAACCAACTTTTGGAAAGTTGGGAACTATTCATATTCTCTCTTTTCTTACGCAAAACCATGAGCCTCTCTTACCCATGGAAATTTTTGTGGCAAAGATTTTAAGCAAGCTAGCACTTGGGAGTCTCTTGAAGGTGATAGGGAAACTCACCCATGAGTTTGGAACAATAAAGAAAGCTTGGAGCTTCTACATCCATGAAGTTTTTAGAAAGATTCATCAAAGCCGATCAATGTGAGTATTCCGTAACTCCCTTTGATTTATTCACACTAGAATCATGTTTAGAGATCATTGGCATGTCTAGGACACTAACAATGGTATCAGAGCCATCCTAAGCTTGATTTGAATCTAGGGTTTAAGGACTTTAATTTGGGATTTTTTGCTTGGAGCATGATTTGTCTAAATTGATTGTTTGGTTATGGTTATATGATGATAACTTGGAGTTATGCATGATTGATTTTGTGAAAAATTGATTAAATTAATTTTCCCTAAAAATCCCACATTGGCAGAATACTACCCCTAGAATGCTAATGGTGATTTTTTGAAAAATAGACAATTGGATGTGTTGTTGGCATGAAATGTATGTTATATGTTGATTTAATTGGATTGAAATCAAATTGCTTGATAATTTCCTTGCCAATGCCGTGAGCTTAAACATGTTTAATGGATTGATTTTGCTTCAATTTGTGTTGGACATGAGTTGGATAATTAAAGCATGATTAATTAGTTTAATTGATGTTTTGGAAATATTAGTTTAATTAATTAATTATGGCAATTATGTTGGACAATTATGACCCATAGCATCACTATTTTGTAAAGGACATGGTGTTCTTGTACAAAATTAACTATGTGACAAAGGAAATTGCTCTTTTATCATTTTGTAATTAGATTACTCAGATATATAAATGATAAAAGTCCATATGATTAGTACCAGATTAATAAAATATGAGACAATTTTAATCCACGAAAGGTTTAATCATTAAATATCCCTAGTTGTAGTATTATCGAGACTGGACATCGATAATGCGGAATAGGCTAGTATTACACGTGTGCGCGTTATGGAAGCTTAACGGCATAGTTCTCATATATTTAAGTATTGGATACTTATGCAAGTGTGATAGGAGGTTCTATTTACCGATGGTACGGGAACAGCTTCGCTCTGGATATACCCCTCGGAATCCCATTGGTAGTATGACTATGTGTCTATGGGAATCCGAATCAGGGTAGGTGTATTTGGTCTTAACCTGAGACTTGCATCGCTAATACTTGCGACAATCAATACGCTTTGGTTTTGGTCGTCCGGGGCTTTAACAGGTTCCGTGTACGCCTCTTCTGGGTATATTGAGAATCATAGTGTACTGGGTGTGATGTCAAGATGGAAGTATCACTTCAGTCATATGGAGATGATGATCACGTAGGATACGAAACTAGTACTTTTAAGTACTACAGTCATCGGGATAATATGACTAGGTCATGATTATCCGATTATAGAGACTAGTTGCCAATGATCCGATATATGCTTTGTACGAGGCAGACATAATTCCAGCCCTAGGCCTAGCATGTGACATCTGATACTGGATCGTAATGTACAATACTTAGTATACTACCCTTGATAAAGATTATATATTCCTTTAAAGAATATTTCTGGAGAATTGGGTAGGCACGATGCTTTGCTAGAAGCCAACCATGTCTTGTAAATCGGTAAGAACGTGGTACCGGGTACGCACGTGTTCGGATAGTCCGATGACCGGATTTACTGTCAACATACCATAGATCTCTGGGTCGCCTCCCAAAGATTCACTGATGATATTTGACTCGAACAGAATTAATCTGGGATTAATTATGAGAGAGAAAATTAATCTGGGATTAATTATGGCATGAGTTAATCTGGGATTAATTCGACTAGAAGAGAGAGAGCGTGATTAATTTGGAATTAATCGGCAAAGTAAATTTAATAGTTAAATTGGATTTTACTATTTAATTTATTTAATTGGGCTAAAATAATATATTGGATATATTAATTGAAATTAGATTTAAATGCGGAATTAAATTGGATTTTAATTCTAGCGAACGAATTAATTTAGAATTAATTCGCAAGCGACTTCCGTAATAAGTTGCAAGGTAAATTGGATTTTAATTCTAGCGAACGAATTAATTTAGAATTAATTCGCAAGCGACTTCCGTAATAAGTTTGCAAGGCATTATTATTTAGTTAAATTAGATTTACTTACGTCGCGACGGAAAATTCGTTTATTTCTGAATTAAATGAAACTGGGCCCGAACGAAGTTGTGTGTTGAGTTAGCCGACATAAATTTGAAATTTAAAAATGGTGGGACCCACTTCCCTTACATCACATGTTAGACATATGATAGAAGTGGTTAGGCTTAAAATCATGGATTTTATTTATTAAAAGTGAGTTTGGCTTTGCTTATATAACACTCAAACCAATATCAACACTCAACCTCACTTAAATTAATTTGGTCAACTTTGGAAGTGAATGAATTCAGTATTCACAGCATCTCTCCTTCCTCTCCAAAGCTCAAAACCGTGAGCTTCTTCTTTCTCCATGGATTTTTGTTGCAAAAATTCAAGTAAGCTAGCACTTCAATAAGTCGAACAAGGTGATAGGGAGACTCACCCAAGTGTTGGAAACAACATAGAAAGCTTGGAGCTTCTACACATCCATGGAAATTTTCGAAATTCAAAGCCGATCAATGTGAGTATTCCGCAACTCCCTTTGATTAATTCACACACGAATCACTCTTAGAGATCCTTGGCATGTTCTACGAACACTAACAATGGTATCAGAGCGAGATCTAAGCTTGATTTGAACCTAGGGTTTATATACTTTAATTTGGGATTTTGTGTTTGGAGCATGATTTGCCTAAATTGGTTGTTTGTTTGAGCTTGGATGATGATGAATTAGATTTATGCATCTTAGGAATTGAGAAAATGAATTAGATAAATTTTTCCCTAATTTCCTTAGCTTGGCCGAACACTACCCTAGCATGTATCATGGTGATTTTTTGTTAATTTGACTATTGGATGAGTTTATGGCATGATATGTATTTTGATTGTTGATTTAATTAGATTGAAATCAAAATTGGATATGTTTATGCCAAATTTCTGTGAGCCTTAGCATGTGTAATACATTGATTTTGCTTCAATTTGTGTTGGACATGAGTTGGTTAATTAAAGCATGATTAATTATTTTAATTGATGTTTTGGAAACATTGGATTAATTAATTAATTATGGTAATTACACTTTAATTAAAATAATTATGATATTTGGAATATTGTGATTAAATAAGTTAGTCTTTGAGACCCATGAAGATTGGATTTAGAATCAGTCTAAAATGCACTATTAAAAATGTAATTATTTAATTTGGAATTAAATATGAATTAGTATTGGATACAATTTAAATTGGATTTAAAATTATAGTTCGATATAATTCAAAAATACGTACTTTGAGTATTTATTCTTAAACGAGTTGGACTCGCGCAAATCAAATCGTTGTTTGAACATTGGATGGTCATTAATCAAAGATTAATTAATTGGATTAGATTGATTGAATAACGTGCTTTGTGTGAATACATGGATGTATTGTATAAATAATGTATATCAAATGGATATTAGAAGAGTGAGGGCAATTTTAGAAAATGTTGTATTAAATTTAGAATTTATTAAATTGGACCTGCGTGTCCAGCCTATTACCTCTTTTCTCTTTGTATTTCTATTCTCACCAATTCCCCTCAATGTAAATGAGGTTTCTGGTAGTGTTATGTAATTGGGTAGAAGTAAGAATAGTGCTAGCGGGAGAGAGGAAATGGAGAGATTTTTTCTAGGAACAAAGTTTGTTATATATTCATCCGCATATCATTATTATTTTATTTCGTGCCTTATTATACTTTTAGAATGCATGCTTAAGGGTGTATGATGAGACCTAATCAAAGATAATAAATTGGTTGCCAATTTACGCAAAAAATCCTCATTCAATATTAAGCGTTTTTCCTTCCATTGAGTGGTTCTCTCTCAAGATCCAAGATTGGCATTGGTTTGTTTGCCAAAGTCAAGACCTTTGTCCATCACGGATGTGTTTGAACCACGTAAGCTTTGTACATATCACGTGTCTTGGGCAGTTGTGACTTGTTGGCCAAAGTCAAGGTCATTTCTTGTTCATCGACCTCGATTACGAAGTTTTCCCACTGTCAATAGGTCGCGATTAACTAGAATCATTAAGCTTGTTGAGCCAAAGCCAAGGCTTAGTTGATTTAGAGGAAAAAAGGTTAGGAAATATATTGAGTATATTTACATATATTGGATATATGTTTCGGATTTGGAGGTCCACCTACTGGATCTAGGAATTGGATGTGATCCAATTGATCTTAAAGATATACCTAGTTAAGTTTCATACAGCTTGTTGGCCAAAGTCAAGGTTGTGTGTTATTTAACGGGATCCTAGCCCACTAGGAAACTAGGTTTCCCGAGTACTCCACAGAGGGTTAGAGGCTCATCGAAAAATAATGGGAGACAAGTATTAAATTTACAATTTCGTTTAAATATTTGCCAATACGCGCTCATTTTATTTTTCATCATTAAAAATATAAATATATTAGTTGGACTAATATTCAATTGTTGTTTTTAATTTAACAGTTGGACTGTATTCAAACTACTTCATTTGTAGTTGGTTATATAGTTAGACTATAGTAATCATTACATTTGAGTGTAACTGATCATTTATAGTTGGTTATATAGTTGGACTATAGTAATCATTATATTTGATAGTACCCGAAATCATTGATTTGATAGTTAGACTATAGCAATCAAGATAACTTGAAAGATTAAGCGTCAAAGGACATAATCCTGGGTGAAAATTTATTTAACGGCTTTAATTTTCTAGATTGGGAAATGAATCTCAGGATAGTCCTGGGAGTTGAGAAGTTACTCTATTGGATAGAGAAACCTCTCGGGCCTGAGCCCGAAGTTGAGCAAATAGTAGAGCATGAGCTTTAGAAGACTCATTGTGATGATAACTTTAGTGCTCAATCTGTTATGCTTGCTGCAATGACTCCTTAATTTCGTCGTCAAAACTAAAGATTAGATCCTTATACCATGATGTTGAAATTAAAGGATTTTCATATATCTAACCTTAGATCTTAGAAGTATGAATTGCAAAAGAAGCTCTTTCACTCGCGCATGTCAGAGGGTACATCTGTCGAGCACTAGGTGTCGCAAATGATTGCTGACATCGAACAACTAGGTTAGCTGGGCATTACCTATGAGGCCGAGACTTCCATAGATTTGATCTTACAGTCTCTACCCGAATGATGTGGCAGATTCATCATGAACCAAGAGATAACTCTTGGAGAGTTAATGGCTATGCTCAATGAGGCAGAGCTAGAGCTTCCAAAAGGGCAAGAAGCGCAAGACGCATCTTACTTCGACATCTCAGAAGGCCAAGGCTTTCCCGAAGGCTTCTGGGGATGTGAAGAAAAAGGGCAAACTAAAAATTATCACAGTCTTATGGGAAGACAAAAGACATATCCCAAGATGTCTGCCTAAACTGTGGCAAATGGGGTCACTGGAAGCGTGACTGCTGTATGGACAAGGCAGACATGTAGGAAGTGAAGGCGGGCAATGCTCCGACTTCATGTATATTTGTTATTGTAATAAACGTGTCCACTACTAGTTTTAAAAATTGGATTTTTGATACTGAATGTGGTACATACATATGTACTGATGTGCGGGATCTGCTGATTAGCAGGAGACTGGCTTCAGATAAGATCGACCTGTGAGTCAAAAATGGGACGAGAGTCGCTGTTTTGGCTATGGGAACCTAAGTTTTAGAACTGCCCTTTAGGCATGTACTTAAATTAGGAAACTGTTATAATGTACCTAGTTTGACTAGAAATATTATCTCTATATCTAGTTTAACCCATTGCCGGTATACATTTATGTTCCAGAACACCGAGTGTTTTGTTTATAAAGAAGATATTGAGATATACACATTAGATGTGAATAACAGTATTTATATTTCGAATATAAACAAATCTCAAACATATAACATGAAAAACAAATAGCTCAAACTGAGTAAATCATATGAGACTTATTTGTGGAATTGTTGTCTGGGACACATTAAGAAGAATCGCTTATCCACTCTTTTGAAGAATGGATATTATGGACAGATTTGATCTTAAATCATATGATGTCTACGAATCTTGTTTATTAAGTTAAATGCCTAAAGTGCCTTTTAGTGGTAAAAGTACACGTGCCACCGAGCTGTTAGCCCACATTCATGGTGACGTAGGTGGGCCCATATATAGCCAAGCTAGAGGTGGATATCAATACTGCATAACCTTTACGAATGTTGCATCGCGTTATGATTATATGTATCTTACGAAACACAAATCAAAAACTTTTGATAAATTCAAAGATTTTCGACACTAAGTAGAAAAACAGACGGGCAAAAATATTAAGATATTACGGTTGGACCGTAGTGGAAAATACTTGAGCAATAAGTTTCTCGATTACTTGAAAGAGTATGGTATTCTTTCACAGTGAACTCATCCCGAAACACCTCAATTGAGTGGTGTGTCTTAACAGAGAAACTGAACTTTATTGGACATGGTAAGGTCAAGGATGAGTCGCTCTGAGCTACCAATTTCGTTCTAGGGATACACATTGAACAGTGCAATACTTATTTTGAATAAGGTTCCGTCAAATTCTGTTGGACAGACTCCATATGTCATATGGACAGGAAAGAAACTAGGTTTCTCATTCCTAAAGATTTGGGGATGCTGGGCATGTTAAATGTTTGGATGATACCAAACTACAACCCAAATTGGACAAATGCCCATTTGTAATTGTTTATCTTAAGGAAACTAATTCCACTACTCACAAGAGAACAAAGATATTTGTTGCTCTCCATGTGGTTTTCCTAAGAGGAATACCTAAATGCAGTGGTAAGTGGGAGGAAAGTATAACTTGATGAAAATCGGAGTGATACTGTTCCTGGCACCGATCCCTTAACGGAACATGAATAGTTCATCAGGGATGAATCTGTACCACAATATTCTAATACACAAGAACCGCGTAGGTCGGGGAGGGTTAGGATACAACCTAAGAGGTATGGGTTTCTGATCTCACCTCATGTAGATGTCAATCTTATTGAGGAAGATGAACGAACTACGTATGAGGAAATGATACAAGGTATCGACTCCGGTTTATGGAAAAGTGCCATGTAGTCCAAAATGGATTCCATGTATACCAACCAATTTTGGACATTGGTTGATGTACCAGAAGACATTGTGCCTATTGGTAGCAAATGGGTCTTCATGGTGAAGACAAACATGGATGGAAACATACAAACGTACAAAGCTAGGCTTGTAACAAAAGGGTATCGTCATCAACATGGTGTTGATTACGACGAAACCTTTTACCTGTTGCCATGATTAAATCCATTCAGATAATGCTTGCTATTACTACATATTTCATAATGAAATATGGCAGATGGTCGTCAAAACCGTTTTCCTTAACGGAAACCTTTTGGAGGATGTTTTATAAAACATCCTGACAGTTTTGTCGTACCAAAACATGCAAACAAGGTTTGCAAGTTAATTCGATCCATTCTTGGATTGAAGCAAGCATTATATTCTTGGAATCAACATTTTGATGAGATCATAATGGTATATAGTTTCATGCAAAACGATGATGATTCTTGTGTAATAAAGAAGGTTAGTGGGAGCGCACTGACATTGGATGTCATATACATTGATGATGTATTATTTCTTGAAAATAACATTCTCATGTAAACAATCGGTGAAAGTTTAGCTTTCATTAAAATTCTTCATGGAATACTTGTGAGATGCAACATTTATTCTATAAATAAAGATCTACTGGGATAGATCTAAAAGTTGTTGGCACTTTCTGAGAACTTGTACATTGAAAGACATGTACGCAACCAAGTGTCTCATATACTTTGAGCATTTGGAGTCACAATCAGGCCGATCCAGGTGATGGTCACTGGATTGATGTTAAAAACATCCTTAAGTATCTTAGACGAACTAAGGATGCTTTCTTAAGCTATGGAGAAGGAGAACTTGAAGTGACTGGGTTCACCATTGCAAGTTTCTGAACCGATGAAGATGACTTTGAGTCGCAATAAGGGTACATATTTTTTTTGAACAACGGAACTGTGACCTGGAGATCTTCCAAGCAAGATACTGTTGCCGATTCAACAAAAGCAGATTATATTGCTACGGCTGAGGCAGCAAAAGAAGCATTTTAGATTTATAAAATTCCTATTTAGATTAGAAGTAGTTATGTTAGCAACTGAGTTGGGCTACAACATAGGCTAAAGATTTACGGTCTCATCAACGATCCAAGGATGTAATTCGACAATTTTATCTGATTCGTGAGATCATACATCGTGGCGATGTGATGATCGAATAAATCGCATCAGATGATAACCTTGTAAATTCGCTGGCGAAAGCGATATCTCAGCATAAACATGAGCGACCCATACATAGTTCAGGTGTTGGACACTTGAGTGATTGGCTATAGGCCAAGTGGGATATTATTGGACAATTATGACCCATAGCATCACTATTTTGTAAAGGACATGGTGTTCTTGTACAAAATTAACTATGTGACAAATGAAATTACTCTTTTATCATTTTGTAATTAGATTACTCGGATAAATAAATGATAAAAGTCCATATGATTAGTACCGGATTAATAAGATATGAGACAGTTTTAATCCACGAAAGGTTTAATCATTAAATATCCTTAGTCGTAGTATTATCGAGACTGGACATCGATAATGCGGAATAGGCTAGTATTGCACTTATGCGCGTTATGGAAGCTTAACAACATAGTTCTCATATATTTAAGTATTGGATACTTATGCAAGTGTGATAGGAGGTTCTGTTTACCGATGGTATTGGGAACAGCTTCGCTCTGGATAAACCCTTCGGAATCCTATTGGTAGTATGACTATGTGTCTATGGGAATCCGAATCAGGGTAGATGTATTTGGTCTTAACCTGAGACTTGCATCGCTAATACTTGCGAAAATCAGTACGCTTTGGTTTTGGTCATCCGGGGCTTTAACAGGTTATGTGTACGCCTCTTCTGGGTATACTGAGAATCGTAGTGTATTGGGTGTGATGTCAAGATGGAAGTATCACTTCAGTCGTATGGAGATGATGATCACGTAGGATACGAAACTTGTACTTTTAATCTAATCAAATTAATTATTCTTTAATTAATGACCATCCAATGTTCAAATAATGATTTGATTTGCGCGAGTCCAACTCGTTTAAGAATAAATTATTCCAAGTAAGTATTCTTGAATTATAAATTACTTAAAAGTACTAGTTCCGTATCCTACGTGATCATCATCTCCACTATTATTGGAGTGATACTTCCATCTTGACATCACTCCCAATACACTACGATTCTCAATATACCCAGAAGAGGCGTAAACAGAACATGTTAAAGCCCTGGACGACCAAAACCAAAGTATATTGATTGTCGCAAGTATTAGCGGTGCAAGTCTCAGGTTAAGACCAAATACACCTACCCTGATTCGGACTTCCATAGACACATAGTAATACTACCAATGGAATTCCGAGGGGTCTATCCAGAGCGAAGCTGTTTCCCGTACCATCGGTAAAACACAACCTCCTACTACACTTGCATGAGTATCCTATACCCAAATAAATGAGAACTATGACGTTATGCCCTCACAACGCGCACAAGTGTAATACTAGTCTTTTCCGCATTATCGATGTCCAATCTCGATAATACTCTAACTAGGGATATTTAATGATTAAACCTTCGTGGATTGTTACTGTCTCATATCATCTCAATCCAGGAACTAATCATATGGACCTTTCATCATTTATACATCTTGGTGATCTAATCACAAATGATAAAAGAGCAATTTTCTTTGTCACATAGTTAATTTGTACAACAACACCATGATCTATACAAATAGTGACGCTATGGGTCATAACTGTCCAACAATCTCTCACTTGGCCTATAGCCAGTCACTCAAGTGTCCTACACCCGAACTATGTACGGTTCGCTCAAATTTCTGAGAAAATACTTTTGTCAGTGGATTTGCATGATTATCATCTGATGCGATTTATACGATCATCACATCGCCACGATGTATGATCCGAACGAATCAGATGAATAGTCGAAGTATATATCTGGATCATTGATGAGACCATTAATTCTTTAGCCTGTGTTGTAGCCTAGCTCAGCTACTAACAGAACTACTCCTAATCTGATTAGGATTATTATCAATCCAGAAGGCTTATATTGCTGCCTCAGCTGCAGCAATAATCCACTTTTGTTGTTTATTCGGTAACAGTATCTTGCTTGGAAGATTTCCAGCTCACTGTTTCGTTATTTAAACAGTATAGTACCGTTGTTACGACTTATAGTCGTTATTATCAGTTAGGAAACTTGCAGAGGTGATCCCAGTCACTTCAAGTTCTCCTTCTCCATAGTTTAAGACAACATCCTTAGTTCCTCTAAGATACTCAAGGATGTTCTTAACATCAATCCAATGACTATCACTTGGATTGGCCAGATTGTGACTCCATATGCTCAAAGCGTATGAGACACCAGGTCACGTACATTTTTCAATGTATGAGTTCTCGGAGAGTATTAACAACTTTTAGATCTATCCTAGTAGATCTTTATTCCTAGAATAAAGGTTGTTTCTCCCAAGAATTCTACGGAGAATTTTTCATGAAAGCCAAGCTTTCACGATTGTATTATGGGAATATCATTTCCAAGAAATGATATGTCATCATTATATAGGACATCACTGTCAGTGCGCTCCACTAACCTCCTTATATACACAAGAATCATTTCATTTTGAATTAAATCATACACCATTATGATTACATCAAAATGATAATTCCAAGAACTCAATGTTTGCTTCAATCCATCTATGGATCGAATAACCTACAAACCTTGTTTGCTAGTTTTGGTACGACAAAACAGTCAAGATGTTGTAAACATCCTCCAAAAGGTTTCCGTTAAGGAAAGCAGTTTTGGCATTCGAGCTGCCATATTTCATGAATGAAACATGCAGCATTAGCAATCATTGTCCAAATGGACTTACCATGGCAACATGTAAAAGGTTTCGTCGTAATCGACACAATGTTGATAACGATACCTTTCCGCTACAAGCCTAGCTTAGTACGTTGGTATGTCGCCTTCCATTTATGTCTTCCATGAAGACTTATATAGTACCAATAGACACAATGCCTTTCGGTACAACAACTAGTATCCAAACTTGGTTGGTATACATGGAATCCATTTCAGATTTTATGGCACTTTGCCATAATAGAGAGTCGATACCTTGTATCACTTCCTCATACGTAGTCAGTTCGTATTGCTCAATAAGATTGACATCTTTATGAGGTGAGATCAGAAACCCATACCCCATGTTGTTTTCTGACTCTCTCCGACTTACGTGGTTCTTGTGTATTCGAAGATTATTGGTATAATTTAAACCTTGATGAACTATATGTGTTCCATTAGGACTCGGTGCCTGGAATAGTATTACTCCGATTTTCATCGAGTCTTACTTTCCTCCCACTTACCACTGCATATAGGTATTCCTCTTAGGAAAACTGCATGGTGAGCAACAATTACATTGTTCTATTGTGAGATGTATTAGTTAATATACTTTGGTTTCCCTAGGATAACCTACAATTGGGCACTTATCCAATTTGGGTTCTAGTTTGGTATCATCCAAACATATGCCTAGCATCCCAAATCATTACGAATGAGAAAACCCGGTTTCTTTCCTGTTCATATTTAATATGAAGTCTGTCTAACAGATATTTATGGACCTTATTCTAAATAAGTTCTGCACTGTTTATGCGTATCCGTTGAAGGAAATGGTAGCTCAGAGCGACTCATGATTAACGTTATCATGTCCAACAAAATTCGGTTTCTCTCTTCGGACACACCGTCAAATTGACGTGTTCCGGGAGGAGTCCTCATTGAAAGAATACTATACTCTTTCAAGTATATGAGAAACTTATTGCTTAAGTATTTTCATCATGGTCTAACCGTGACGGTTTAATACTTTAGCCGATTTGTTTGTCTATTTCGTGTCGAAACTCTAAAAGTTTCCGATTTGTGTTTCAAAAGAGACACATAACCATAACGCAATGCCACATCCGTAAATGTCACGAAATATTCATATCCACCTCTAGCCTAGCTAGACATGGGCCCACTTACGTCACTATGACCAAGGGCTAACAGATCGGTGGCACTTACACTTTTACCAAGTAAATGTGTTTTAGGCACTTTGCCCAATAAACTAGATTCGTAGACTTTATTTGATTGGAATCAAATTAGTCCTAGTATTGGTGTCCCAGACAACAATGCCACTATTAAGTTTCAACTGATTTATTCAGTTTGATTCTTTGTTTGTCATGTCATATGTTCGAGATTTTATTTATATCCAAAATATAAATACTGTTATTCACATCTAATGTGTTTATCTCAATATCATATTTATAAAATAAAACACTTTAGTGTTCTAAGTTATAAAGGTATACCCGCAACGGGTTAAACCCTGATATAGAGATAATATTTCTAGTCAAACTAGTTACATTTTAACAGTTTCCTAATTTAAGTACATACTCGAAGGGTAGTTCCTAAACTTAGGTCTCTACGGTCAAAACAGCGACTTTCGTCCCGTTTCCTATTCGTAGATCAATCTCATCTGAAGTCAGAATCCTGCTTATTAGCAGATTCTGCACACCAGTACATATTTATGTACCACACTCAGTATCTAAAATCCAATTTTAATACTAGTAGTGAACATGTTAATAACAAACATATTTGAAGTCGGAGCCTTGCACCGTCTTCTATTCCTTCATGTCTGCTTTGTCCATACGGCAGTCACGTTTCCGTGTCCCCGTTTGCCACATTTTAGTCAGACATACTGGGATTTGTCCTTTGTCTTCCCAGAAGATTATAATGACTTTGCCGTTGCCCTTTTCAACACCCCAGAATCCTTTGGCCAAGCCTTGCCCTTCTGGAATGTCGAAGTAAGATGCGCGCCTTGCACTTCTTGCCTTATTGCAAACTTTGGCTTTGTCTCCTTGAGAATAGCCATTAACTCTCCAAGAGTTTACTATTGCAATTTAGTACTTCAAAGATCTAAAATAGATCTATGAAGATCCTTCAATTTCATTATCATACTTTAAGGATCTAATCCTTAGTTCTGATTAAGAAATTAAGGAGTCTATTTGGCAAGCATAACAAATTAAGCACTAAGTTATCATCACATGAATATTCCAAATATCATGCTCTACTATTTGCTTAACTCTGGGCTTAGGCCTAATATGTTATTTTATCAAATAAAGTAACTTATTAGTTTCCAGGACTATCCTGATTCATTATTCCCAATTTGAAAATTAAAGTCGTTTAAAACATTTTTCACCCAAGATTATGTTTTAAACATTAATCTTTCAATTATCTTGATTCTAATAGTCCAACTATTTAATCAACGATTTAGGTACAATTTATTATAATGATTATTATAGTCTACACTATATAATCAACTATAATTTAATTGGTTAAATTCAATTATATTGATTACTATAATCCAATTATAAAATCAACTATTAATTGAAATGGTTTGAATACAGTCCAACTGTTTAATTAAAACAACGATTAATTATTAGTCCAACTAATATATTAATTATATTGACGAAAAATTTAAATGAGCGTGTATGGCAACTAAACGAATATTGCAAATTTAATACTTGCCTCGCACTAATTTTCGGCGAGCCTTTAACCCTCTGTGGAGTACTCGGGAAACCTTGTTTCCTAGTGGGCTAGGATCCCGTTAAATAACACACAATCTTGACTTTGGCCAACAAATTGTATGATATAATTAACTAGGTAGATCTCTAAGATCAATTGGATCCCATCCATTCCTAGATCTAGTAGGTGGACATCCAAGTCCGAAACACATATCCTATATATGCCAATATATCCAATATATTGCCTAACTTTTTTCCTCTGAATCAACTAAGCCTTGGCTTTGGCACAACAAACTTAGTGATCCCAGTTAAGCGGAACCCATTGACCTTGGAAAGCTTTGTAATTAATGTCGATGGACAAGAAGTGATCTTGACTTTGGCCAAAAAATCACAACTTGGACAAGACACCAATATGGAACAAAGCCTTCATGATTCAAACACATCGTCGACGGACAAAGGTCTTGACTTTGGCCAACAAACCAATGCCAGTCTTAGATCTTGAGTAAGAATCACTCAATGGAAGGAAAAACGCTTAATATGATGTTGAGGGTTTTTCGCGTAATTTGCAACCAATTAATTATCTTTGTTAGGTCTCATCATCATACACCCTTAAACATGCATTCTAAACACATCATAAAGCGCGTAAATAAATAATAATGATATGCGGATGGATATTTAACACATTGTTCCTAGAACAAATCTCTCCATTTCCTCTCTCCGCTAGCACAAGTATTACTTCTACCCAATTACATAACACTTCTAAAGAAACCTCATTTACATTGAGGGGAATAGGTGAGAAGAGAAATACAAAGAGTAAGGAGGTAATAGGCTGGACTCGCAGGTCCAATTTAATAAATTCTAAATTATTACAACAATTTCCAAAATTGCCCAACCCATCTAATATCCATCCGATATACATTATTCATGCATCGCAACCATGTATTCACACAAGAATGTTATCAATCAATCTAATCCAATTATTTAATCTGATAATTAATGACCATCCAATGTTCAAACAACGATTTGATTTTGCGCGAGTCAAACTCGTTTTGCGAATAAGTACTCAAAGTATAAATTCTTGAATTAAATTAAACTACAACATTAAATCCAATTTAATATGTATTTAATACTAATTCACTATTTAATTCCAAATAAATATTACACTTTATTAACGAACCTTTACGACTTAGATTCTAAATCTAACCGTTACGGGTCTCAAAGCCCGATTAACATCCAATGTCAATTTAATTAAAGTCCAATGGGCTTTTAATTAATTTCTTAAGGCATGGACTTTTGGTCAATGGATCAAACCCAAATACCAAAGCCCATTTAAGGAATCACCCTTATATGCCAAGAAACCAATTTAGGCCCATTAGGCCCAATTAATATTAAAGGTCCATTAAGTCATAATTGGACTTTATGGATATGGTTTTGGGCCCAATTGGATCCAACCAATTTAGCCTAAACCCATCTTGGTACAACCAAGCCCATTAAAGCCCAATTACAACTTTTAAAGCCCAATTTCCAAAATAGGCCCAATTAATTAAATTACCAAATTCCAAATTTTATAACTTAATTAACCAAAGTGTAAGCCATAATTAATTACCCAAATTAACATTTCCAAAACACTTACAATTAATTATGCTCATTAACATCAAAACATGTCCAACACATTTTAATCAAAAATCAAACCCATTTATACATGCTAAAGTCACGGAAATTGGGGTTTTATATGTCCAATTCGAATTCAATCCAATTGAATCCACAATCAACATTACCCAATGTTTTCCAACTCATCCAATAATCAAAAACACAAAAATTACCATGACAATTAGGGTTCATCATTCTCGGCCAAGCCTAACAATTGGGGAAAATGATTCAATCCAATTTCATGAAATTGATCCAATACAACTTCAATTAAACATCATTCAAGCATACTCAATCAAAGAATTTTATCAAATCATGATCAAATTCAATTTACCCAATTTTAACCCTAAGTTCAAGTTTCATGCTCAATTTCGCTCTGATACCATTGTTGGGTTTCTACGGTCCCGAGGATCGATTAAAACAATGAAACATACGTGCGAATACATCAAAGAAGTTAATGAATACTTACATTGAGCGGTTGAGAAATGCGACGAACAATAAAAACTTCAAGCTTTTCTCCTCCAAGGCTCGGCAGTGGGCTGTTTTGAAGTTCCAAAAAATCGGCCATCTTGGTCCTCCAAGCTCCAAGCTTTTGTGTTGTGATTCCAAGCTCACAAGTACGGTTCCCTATCACATTCGCAAGACCCTGAATGTGTGCTAGCACTTGGTAATTTTTGCCACAAAAATCACCCTTGCAATTCTCTTCATTATCGGCAGTTTGGCAGAAAACAGAAGAGGAAATCAGCCCCTTGGGCGTGAGAGAAGAAGAGAAGAGTGAGAGAGAGAGATGTGTTGGTTGTTGAGAAAAATGTGTATCTAATACACTTATTTGAATATCAAAAAATCAAATAAAGATATACCTGTAGGCATTGCATTTTTGCATGTGAAACCCGATGATGAGTCTCAGTTGGAGGCACTACCTTTTTTAAGTTAAGGATATTGCGGGAAACGGACGTCGGAAGGGGAAATTCGGAATAAGTATGTCATCAAGTTCACTGTTTTCGTTCGTGCTGCGTCCGTTACCACGTTCGAACGTCAAACAGATTGCGGGCGTTCGTGCAGCGTTCTAAGAGGCGTTCGAACGGTGTCGGTATTTATGGTTTTGCTGCGAGGCCCACACGCCCAAGGCCCTTAAATTACACCCAAATTAAGTTAAATATTAATTAGATAATGTAATCAAATTAAATAATAATTAAATCATTTACCAAATTAAATAAAACATAAAATAAAATCATGCCTAATTTAAACAAATCAAATATGTTATATACCTAATTAAAAAGATGATATACCTAATTAAAATCAATCGTAAAAAATAAAAAATATTGACTTCCTAATCTAACAAATTAAATGCCTAATCCTAACCAATCAATATATTGTATTCCTAATCTAGCCAAGACATGTCCCCCAATCAAATCCATTGCTTTCCTTGTCTAACACTAAATCATATCCTAATTGAATGCACCAAATCCCTTCCTTGTGAGACAAGGTGAAGCCCTAACCCTTCTCTATATAAACAACCCCTAACCAAAGCCATTCTTTCCTTCACACATATAGTTCACGCCCATCACAAGAAGAAAACAAGCAAAGAATTTCCCATCACATTCACACAATATCATTCACGGTAATAGCATAAAGAAGTAAAACCATTTCTCTTCACCTCCTCCACTTCATAGCCGAAAATATCATAGCCCCTAAACCCCCACACATCACCAAAAATCTCCCCCAAACAGCAGCCCCTTTCCACCAAAAACAGTAGCCCCAAATCACTCTAAACAGCATCCCGGGACAGCATGCGTCGCCCAGTTCCTGTGTCCCACAGTCTGGCGATTCCACTGGGGATAGAGAATCGGCCCCGAAATATTGTCTTGTAATGTTTGGATTTATGTTCTAATTGACAGTGTCTATAGTGGATAAAATGGGGGTTTAATCAAGGGCATTTTGAGGCTAGGTAATGGTTTGGTGTCTTTTTTTATTCACTACCTTCCTAGAAGGAAAAGCTGTGAAGGCACCTATATGGCCATCTACTCGTAGCCTATTATGATGGACTAATTTGGAGGACTCGTTGTTTATTCCTGTCACCAAGCGATAAGAGCCTAAGAGGCTAGGGTACTTAAGAGAGCCTCGCTCCACCCTCCATCTGGGGAATCTACAACGGGAAATCCATTTGACAGTCAGTCACACACCATAGCTCATTGGCACGTACCTTAGTGTATAAAAAAGGGGTGCGCTCACTTGGTCGCTCGAACCCTTGATTGGGGAGACCTAGTTGTGGGCCATCATTTGCCGGTGAGAGCCTTTGTCTACACTCTTGCGAACCCACCCATAGACCGGGTTTGTATGGTTAAAGTAACAATTATTTCCTTGAATATGTGCTTGTGGACCATCCTCATTTGGATGCAGTTGGACTATTGTCAGAAATGCGAACTTGCTGGGCCATTTAAACTGGGGCGAGTTCGTACCTTATGACCATTAGGCCCAAAGCTTCTGAAATGTTGATGGGCCATTCTGTAGAAATCATTGTTTTATGTTTGCATTATCTTTCTTTTATGCTTGTGTTTGGGAACATCGTCGTTTGAATCCATTTGGACCATTTGTCATGGGATACGGGCTTGTTGGGTCATTTAAACTGGGACAAGAACGCATTTTATGACGATTGGGACAAAGGCTTCTAAGTGATTGATGGGCCACTTCGTGCTTGTGTTCGGAACATTACCATTTGGATTTAGTTGGGCTCCTTGCCATGAGATGTGAACTTGTTGGGCCATTTAAACTAGGACGAGTTCACTCCTATGACAGTTAGCCCAAAAGCTTCTAAAATGATAACGGGTCGATTTGTTTGAAAATTTTAATTAATTTAGTATGTTATACATGTTACATGCATCTCATGCACCTCATACATACATATATCATGTTAACAACATCTATGTCTCAAAAAGACATCATAGATACCGTTTGGGTTAGAGAAGGAACAAGGCTCATTAAAAGAACAGTAACAGTCATGAGTGAATCCGGTAATGAGGTATCCCGTATGGATCAGTTAGAGAACGGTCTCGCCAAGATTACTGAACAGTTGCAAGCCTTGACTACTGCTGTGGCTGGTATGGCCGTGCCCCGTGCTGGGGAAATTCTGAGAATGTGAGGCGTGAGGAGCCTCCGAATGGGTTGGGGGATGATATCCCCACTTTTGATGATGATATGGCAGAGTATGCAGTAGGCAGAGTATCTGGGTCTCAAGCAGAGTTACAGAAACTTCGGGATCAGGTTAAGTCAGTTACCCGCAAGATGAGGGGTAATAATGAAGATTTGCTGGATTATGACACACTGACTTTTGAGGAACAGTTGTCGGCACAGTTCAAGATGCCTGATATGGCTAAGTTTAACGGGAATAGGGATCCAAGGGTGCATCTCCGACAGTTTGTATCAGTGATGAGTTCAGTTGGCCTGTCTCAGCGCCAGTGCAGAAGATGTTTGGAATGTCGCTCGAGGGAGCTCCCGTGGTGTGGTACCACAGTTTGGAGAAGAAAGTGATGGAAGATTGGAGGGAGTTGGCTGACGCCTTCCTGAAGCAGTATGTCACTGACCGAGAGATCGATCTGTCACTCTGCGATCTGGAGAATGTTAAGCAAAAATCGGAGGAGAGTTTTAAGGAGTATGTGGACCGATGGAGAGGTCAGTTGTTGAAAATTCAGACTAGGCCCTCTGAGAAGGACTAGATTAAAATGATTATCAAGGGCACCAAGCCCTCCATTTACAGCAAGTTGAGGAGGATGACCTCCATGATTACAGACTTTCGGCAGTTGAGGGAAACTGTCATGGATATTGAGGAAGAAGAGGCCGAGAATAGAAAATTCTATGGTCTGAACAGGAGGCCCATTGGGGGAACATCGAGAACAAAGCCCGTTTCTCTGCTGAGATTGCTTATATCCGGAACCAGAGATTTTCCAACTTGGGAAGACCCCTGTCAAATGTGCTAGAGAAATTGAAAAGGCAAGGGCTCTTAAAACCCTTGAAGCCAAACCATTACCCAATCCCCCACCATCACATTATAACCTAAGCCTTTACTGTCACTTTCACCAACAGAAGGGCCATGACACCGACAACTGCGCCCGACTCCGCTATGAAATCTAAGACCTGATAGACTCCAAGAAAATACCTGACCCAGAAACAGAACAGCCTGACACACACAGAAACCCATTACCCAACTACCGTGCCGTACCACCACCAGCCTATATGATCAATTCTGGCCTCCCAGAAGACCTTGTCCTAAAATCCTTTCACCCTCAAGCCTTTTGCATGGGAATCTGGGATAGTACTAGTGAAGATGAGACTGAGCAGGGGAAAAACTTTTGGCTTGATTTCTCTAGCAGTGATGAGGAAGAAGTGAGGGGAATGACGCGCAGCGGTCGTTTTTACAATGATATGGCAGAAAAGGGTAAGGACGTTTTGACAGATGGCAGAGAAGTGGTTGAGACTGCAGAAAATACTGAGAGGGATATAGTTCTGAGGCAATTGAGGAAGACTAGAGCACAAGTTTGAGCCGGGTGAAGGTTCAAAATTACCAGATTTCAGAGGACATACTACTCGGAAGGGTTTTGGGGTACAAGTCTGATGAAGAAAAGCCGAAGGTCAAGAAAAAGGGCCTGAAACTGATGGAATGTTTTGTGAAAGCTTCAGGATATCAAGGGGAGCCTGAACCTGTAGAAGTTAATGGAATTGTTGTACTTGGGTTTGAGATCTTCCAGGATATGTTGGGTAAGAAGCCGATAGTTGAAGAAATTGTGAAGAAAGAAGAAGAGAATTGGGAGAAGAACTGATGAAGTTGGAGAGCCTAACTCTGGGAGAGAACAAAAAGCCTGAGGAAAACCTGGTTGCAGATGAAGAAATGCCTATAGATGATGAAGACATTTACCTTCCTGATTTGTTTGAATATACTTCTGCATTATCCAATAATAAAGACATCTCTTTTGCTTACTTGCCTGAGTCATTTCCATTTACTCTGCATGAATTAAGCATATTTGATATCAGTTCGGCCAGAACTACTGCATTTAACCTTGGCACACCCGAGAGTCCCAAGGAAATTCTGATTGCAAGTGAAGTTACCTCCGAAGAGAGGGAGAAACTAGAAGAAGTGTTGGTCAGATATGCCAAAGTGTTTGCTTGGTCCTATGAGGACATGCCTGGGGTAGACAGAAACATTGCCCAGCACACAATACCAACTTATCCGAATATGAGGCCAGTAAAACAAAAACTCCGACGGATGAGACCAGAATGGGCTGAGAAAGTCAGAGAGGAAGTTAAGAAACAGATAGATGTGAGGTTCCTGGAAGTAATAAAGTATCCTGAGTGGTTGGCTAATATAGTGCCGGTGCCAAAGAAAGATGGGAAGGTCAGAATGTGTGTAGACTACATAGATCTCAACAAGGCTTGTCCGAAAGATGATTTTCCTCTACCGAATATAGATGTTCTGGTTGATAGTGCGGCTTTATCTGCTATGTATTAATTTGCAGATGGGTTTTCAGGTTACAATCAGGTTCTCATGGCTGACGAAGACAAACACAAGACTGCATTTGTTACTGAGTGGGGTACTTATTGTTACAAGGTAATGCCGTTTAGGCTTAAGAATGCAGGAGCTACTTATCAGCGGATGGCCACTACACTTTTCCATGACTTGATGCACAAAGAGATTGAGGTGTATGTGGATGACATGATGGTGAAATCAGACACAAGGGTTGGGCATATCGAAGCACTGGAAAGGTTCCTTCAGAGAGTTGACAAATACAACCTGCGGCTTAATCCCAAGAAATGTGTGTTTGGGGTGACATCAGGGAAATTGCTTGGTCATACAATGGGAATGGGCAGAAAAGAGGTAGATTCTGAGAAGATAAAAGCAATCACAGAAATGCCTGCACCGAAGATAGAAAAAGAAGTCATAGCTTTCTTGGGAAAGATTCAGTATATCAGTTGGTTCATCGCCAAGTTGACATCAGTATGTGAGCCTATCTTCAAACTGTTGAGAAAAGATCAGCCAGTGAGATGGAATGAACAGTGTCAGACAGCCTTCGACAAAATCAGAGAGTACTTGGTAAAACCTCCTGTATTGAAACCTCTGAGACCGGGCAGACCTTTGATATTGTATTTGGCTATAGAATCAGAAGCACTGGGGGCAATGATGGTACAGGCAGATGAGACAGGGGTAGAACATGCAGTCTATTATCTGAGTAAGAAGATGCTCCCGTATGAGGCTCGGTATCAAGAAGTAGAGAAGATCTGTCTTGCCGTGGTATGGACTTCCAGAAAGTTGCGACATTATTTCCAGTCTTACAAGATCCAGGTAGTGGCAAAGGAAAATCCTTTGAAATATCTTCATTCGGTGCCTTCACTAGTGGGAAAATTGGGCAGATGGTTGGTATTGCTGACAGAGTTTGACATTGAGTATCTCACCTCCAAAGTGATCAAAGGGCGAGCAGTAGCAGAGTTTCTGGCATTGCAACCTGTTGAGGGGGATCAGTATAAGTTTGAATTTCCAGACGAAGAGATCCCAGCAATAACAGTTCAGAGATGGAATATGTATTTTGACGGAGCAGTGAATTACAAGGGAGCCGGAATTGGGATCGTGATAGTGACCCCCGAGGGAGAGACTTTACCTTTGGCCAAGAGGTTGACATTCAGAGTGACTAACAACATGGCCGAGTATGAAGCATGTGCTTTTGGTTTTACAGCATTGATAGCCTTGAAGGCCGGAAGTATGGAAGTCTACGGAGATTCTATGTTGGTAGTCCAGTAGATGCGATGAGAATGGGAATTGAAAGAAGAACGGTTGAAACCTTACCTTTTTCACCTCAGAAAGTTGGCACAGGTTATCCCCGAGTGTAAGTTTCAGCACTTACCGAGAGAAGAGAATCAAATGGCAGATGCATTGGCTACACTTGCAGCAACTTGGGAAAATCCAGAAAAGTTAGTGATGAGACCGTTGATACTGACAACAGCAAGCAGACCTGTTTATGAGATAGAAAGAATTCTGGAAGTTGAGGTCGACGACGGTAAACCTTGGTATTATGACATTCAGAGGTATCTGGAACATGGTGAACTCCCGGAAGGGGCAGGCAGAAAAAGACAGAATAGCCATTCAGAAGTTAGCTTCCCAGTATGTGACTTTGAAAGGGGAACTGTACAAGAGGCAAGCAAACGGTATTCAGTTGAAGTGTTTGAGAAAAGAAGAAGCTCAGCGTGTAATGGAAGAAATACACGCCGGGGTATGTGGTCCGCACATGAACGGGTTGAATCTGTCCCGCAAGATAGTGAGACAAGGTTTTTATTGGTCAACCATGGAAACAGACTGCGCGAAGATGGTAAAGCACTGTCATGACTGTCAAGCACACATTAGTTTGAATCACTTACCCTACACAGAGTTGCACGGCTGTCAGAGCCGTGGCCTTTCTCAGCATGGGGAATTGATATGATTGGAGAAATTCGACCGAATGCATCGAATGGGCATCGCTTCATAGTAGTGGCTGTAGATTACTTCTCGAAGTGGGTGGAAGCTGAATCATTCCGCAATGTTACAGAAAAACATATGGCAAAGTTTATAGCTCGGAACCTCATTTGTCGGTATGGTATGCCGCATCATGTAGTGACAGATAACGAAGTTCAGTTTCAAGGAGAGACGAAGGCAATGTTATAGAGGTACGGGATAGGCCACCATAAGTCATCACCGTACAGGCCGCAGGCAAATGGGGCAGTTGAGGCAGCCAACAAGACTATAAAGACGATTTTAGCCAAGATGACAGAAAATTGCAGAGATTGGGCTGAGAAATTATCGTATGCTTTGTGGGGGTACAGAACATCAGTAAGAACACCAACAGAGGCCACACCTTACTCTTGGGTCTATGGAATGGAAGCAATATTGCCAGTAGAGGTGGAAATACAATACATGAGGGTATTAGTAGAGGCAGAATTAACGAAACAGAAGTGGGCCGCACAAAGGTTTGATCAGTTAGCACTGCTGGATGAGAGGAGAATGAAGTCTTTGTATCACATGCAGTTGTATCAGAAGAGACTAGCCCGGGCATTCAACAAGAAAGTATGTCACACCAAGATCAGAAAGGGTGATTTGGTACTTAAGCAGTCGAGGCCGTCGACGACAGATCCGAGAGGAAAATTCAGACCTAACTGGGAAGGACCTTACATAATGCAGAAGGTAATGGGAAATGGAGTAGTGAGGCTATCAGACTTGGAAGGAAACGAGTTCACCGAGCCAATCAACGTGGACATATTGAAACAGTACTTTGCCTGAGGAAGAAAGGACCGAGCAGTCACCAAGGGAATTGGCAGAAGACCTAACCCAACGAAGTAGGAAAATATTTCCGTGTTTGTTTTTGTTTTGTGTTCACAGGTTCGAAGAAAATAGAAAGCGGCAGAAATGAGCCAAACAGCGTCAGCGCAGTTTCAGTTTTGGGGATGAGTCCCAGGGGGTGAGGCCCACATCAATATTTTTTGGGGATAAGTCACAGGGGGCGAGGCCCATATCGGCTTGGGGGGCGAAGCCCCACATCATCATCAGCTTGAGGGCGAGGTCTCTATTGTCAGCGGTGTTGGGTCGAGGTGCCCAGGGTCGAGGTGCCCTCGTTGTCGGTTGTAGTTCCGGGATGCGTCCTAGGGTCGAGGTGCCTACTACATCATCATATTGAGGGCGAGGTCCCTATTGTCAGCGGTATTGGGTCGAGGTGCCCCCGTTGTCAGTTGCAGTTATTGGGATGCGTCCCAGGATCGAGGTCCACTGCAGCACCAACTCAGCTCGAGGCAGCAGACGAGCCAGGTAAGTGAGAATGCATTGCATAACTTTGATAGGATTGTTCAAAGTCACACACTGCACAAGTCCCATCAAAGTGGGGGCGACTGTAGGCATTGCATTTTTGCATGTGAAACACGATGATGAGTCTCAGTTGGAGGCACTACCTTTTTTAAGTTAAGGATATTGCGGGAAACGGACGTCGGAAGGGGAAATTCGGAATAGGTATGTCATCAAGTTCATTTCACAAGTTCACTGTTTTCGTTCGTGCTGCGTCCGCTGCCACGTTCGAACGTCAAACAGATTGTGGGCGTTCGTGCAGCGTTTTAAGAGGAGTTCGAACGGTGTCGGTATTTATGGTTTTGCTGCGAGGCCCACACGCCCAAGGCCCTTAAATTACACCCAAATTAAGTTAAATATTAATTAGATAATGTAATCAAATTAAATAATAATTAAATCATTTACCAAATTAAATAAAACATAAAATAAAATCATGCCTAATTTAAACAAATCAAATATGTTATATACCTAAATTAAAAAGATGATATACCTAATTAAAATCAATCATAACAAATAAAAAATATTGACTTCCTAATCTAACAAATTAAATGCCTAATCCTAACCAATCAAATATATTGTATTCCTAATCTAGCCAAGACATGTCCCCCAATCAAATCCATTGCTTTCCTTGTCTAACACTAATCATATCCTAATTGAATGCACCAAATCCCTTCCTTGTGAGACAAGGTGAAGCCCTAACCCTTCTCTATATAAACAACCCCTAACCAAAGCCATTCTTTCCTTCACACATATAGTTCACGCCCATCACAAGAAGAAAACAAGCAAAGAATTTCCCATCACATTCACACAATATCATTCACGGTAATAGCATAAAGAAGTAAAACCATTTCCCTTCACCTCCTCCACTCCATAGCCGAAAATATCATAGCCCCTAAACCCCCACACATCACCGAAAATCTCCCCCAAACAGTAGCCCATTTCCACCAAAAATAGTAGCCCCAAATCACTCCAAACAGCAGCCCGGGACAACATGCGTCGCCCAGTTCCTGTGTCCCACAATACCATTTTGCTTTTCCAAAAAGTCAAAGGCTTTAAGCCATCCAACAATTACATCAACTATTCACATCACAAGGAATACACATCACATCACTGAAAGTGACAAGTGATTTTACGCTTGATGTGACTAGCGATTTGACGCTTGATGTGACTTGTGGGCCGCACTCGAATTCGAAATGCGAGTGCGCCCGCAAACACTCCCTGGCTTGGGTTCGCTAATTCCGAATTAACGAATTTTTCGTTGTGACGCAATTAAATAATTATGCCTAGCAAAATCACTATCCACGTCGCTAACGAATTAATTCTAAATTAACTCGTTCGCCCGAATTAAAATCTAATTTCAATTCCTCGTCGAAATCCAATTTCGTATAATATATCGAATATATTATTTTATCGATTAATTCCAAATTAATCGTTCTCTCTATTTAATAAATATTTTATCCCAGATAAAATATCTCCGTAATTAATCCCAGATTAATTTCATCTCTCATCTAATTAATCCCAGTTTAATAAAGTGCGAGTCATACGTCATCAGTGAATCTTCGGGAAGCGGCCCATGAGATCCCCGGATATGTTGGTGGTAAATCTGGTCGTCGGACTATCCGAACACGTAAGTAGCTAGTACTACGTTTTTACCGATTTACAAGACAAGGTTGGCTTCTAGCAAAGCGTCATGCCTACCCAATTCTCCAGAAATATCCTTACAGGAATATGTGATCTATATCAAGCGTTGTATACGTAGTATTGCGTATTTCGATCCAGTATCAGATGTCACATGCTAGGCCTGGGGCTGGAATTGTGTCTGCCCTGTACGAAGCACATATCGGATCTCTGGTAACTAGTCTCCATAATCGGATAAACATGACCTAGTCATAATATCCCGATAGCTGCAGCATATAAGAGAACGAGTTCTGTATCCAACGTGATCATCATCTCCACTATTACTGGAGTGATACTTCCATTTTGACATCACACCCAATACACTACGATTCTCAATATACCCAGAAGAGGCGTACATAGAACCTGTTAAAGCCCTGGACGACCAAAACCAAAGTGCATTGATTGTCGCAAGTATTAGCGGTGCAAGTCTCAGGTTAAGACCAAATACACCTACCCTGATTCGGACTTCCATAGACACATAGTAATACTACCAATGGAATTCCGATGGGTCTATCCAGAGCGAAGCTGTTTCCCGTACCATCGGTAAAACACAACCTCCTACTACACTTGCATGAGTATCCTATACCCAAATATATGAGAACTATGACGTTATGCCCTCACAACGCGCACAAGTGTATTACTAGTCTTTTCCGCATTATCGATGTCCAATCTCGATAATACTCTGACTAGGGATATTTAATGATTAAACCTTCGTGGATTGATACTGTCTCATATCATCTCAAACCAGGAACTAATCATATGGACCTTTCATCATTTATACATCTTGGTGATCTAATCACAAATGATAAAATAGCAATTTCCTTTGTCACATAGTTAATTTGTACAACAACACCATGATCTGTACAAATAGTGACGCTATGGGTCATAACTGTCCAACAAGAGGCTCGCCGAATAATAGTGGGAGGCCAATATTAAATTTGCAATTTCGTTTAATACTTACCAAATACGCGCTTTTAAATTATTTTCGTCATTATATATTTATATTAGTTGGACTAATATTTTATTGTTTTTATTGAACAGTTGGACTGTACCATAACTTCATTTGTAGTTGATTATATAGTTAGACTATAGTAATCATTACATTTGATTGTACCCGATATCGTTAATTGAATAGTTAGACTATTACAATCAAGATGACTGGAAAGATTAGCGTCAGAGACATCGTCATGGGCGATAATGTCTTTAACGGCTCCAATTTCTAGATTGGGAGATGAATCTCAGGATATTCCTGGGAGCTGAGAAGTTACTCTATGTTATAGAGAAACCTCTCGGGCCTGAGCCCGAAGTTGAGCAAACAGTAGAGCATGAGCTTTGGAAGATTCATCGTGATGATAACTTTAGCGCTCAATCCGTAATGATTGCCGCAATGACTCCTCAATTTCATCATCGAACAAAGGATTGGATCCTTATAGTATGATGTTGAAATTGAAGGATCTTCACCGATGATGTTGGGAAGCGGCCGCGAGTGCGCAGCGGAAAATTAAAATTATTATGTCGTTTTCCCTTTGCCCAAGACCCATTTGTTTTTATTATTCTACAAGCCTAGGCATGTTACTATATATTCTAAGCATAAAACTCATAAAACATGCAAAGAACATAAACCTAAACATGCTAACTATCATAAGAACTCTAATTAAAAAAAAGAAAAAAAAAGACTTACATGAACTGAAGACTCCTCCAGTCCTCCCTCCAATCTACAAGCTTTTCTCGAACTCAGCAAGCTCTTCCACGTTCCAAAGAGCCACCCAATTGTGTGGCCTCCAAAGATGCACACACCAAAGCCAAAACTCAACGGCAAGACTACGCCTCGAGTGCACGGGTATTTTGCCCTTGGTGCTAGCCTAGGCAAATACCTCAAAATTTTTAACTCGAGGTTCCTCTAGTCAATTAGACTTAAGGATCCTCAAAATCAGTGGCTTACTCTTAAATTTTAGAGTTGCTCACTTATATAAACCCAATATATGAAAGGTTTTGGTGTAAAAATTTGTGAAGAATTCTTTGGGTTTATATAGTGCTCCAAAGACAACAAAATTAATTAAGAATCCGATGTGGGATAAAAACTAATTTAATCTTAGCCATTGGATCTTAATTTAGTGGTTTAATGAGATTATAAAACCATAATAAGAGTATGGGCCTAATTGAAATTCAGAACAAATAACAAAAAAAATTTACTATTCACGTTAATATTCATGTGAATAGTAATTTTTTAATTTTTATTCCAATTCCCAAAGTGACCCTACCGTCATTCACCAATCCCTAAGCCACTATGGAACCTCATAAATGATCTATTCAATAATTAAACATATTGAACCATTTATGAATAATTCCTTCAGTAATCATATATGCTGTTATATTTGTACTGTGCACTATTAACCATTGATTTCAACTTTGTTGTGTGTGACATTTTGGGTTCCCCTCAAGTTGGATATGAAATGAATCATGATAATTTAATCGAACATAAATTATCCTTCGATCAGATGGTCGTTCAATTTCAATGACCAAGGTTGACATCTAGTAACATGACAAGGCCCCCAAATGAGAAGGAAAGATATATATACCCATTATGTATGCGATTTACATATGATACGGTCCATTGCCTCACTGTATCCCCACCTATTGACCTAGGGTACGGAAAGTGTCTACCCATATGGTCAAAGGTATGATGTTGATAGTGTCATGAATCGCGCTAACCCAAGAATCTCACATGATTCTTCCGCTGTGGCCACAGTCTCAAGCACTGATCACACATATCAACCCGCGAACTGGAATACTACTCTTAATATTATCCGAGAGAGTGGCGATTCTCTATTGTATCTTTACAAACTTCATGTGTTTCAACAAATGACCCAATCATACCCTTATGATTGTAAAGATCTCAAGTCTAAGGACTAGTCATATAATCGATACATGAAAGTTCTCACATACATATGGGATAAACACTCCATATGAAAAATTTCAGCTGTCACTTCGATAGACACGAGCAACTCATGCATCCATGTGATACACCAAGCGGAAGGATCTCCGCTAGTAGCCTATGAGATCGGCTACCCCACTTAAGAGCGGATCATATCATCATGCTAGTCTCTCCGCTTTGTGAACGCCCAGATTATTCACAAAACTATGACTATGAACATTTAAGAGTAATGATTCTCATAAGCCGTGGAAGCCATCGTCTTATTACTCCAAGGGCTTTATTACAGTGTTGATGATTCATATAATTTATGTAAGACACGTATAATAAAGATTGCCATTTTATTAATTAATGAAAATATTACAAATACATGTACATATAGCCCATCCATAAGTTGGGTATAGGGCATATCCCTAACAGGTCTAACCTTAGATCACAGAAGTATGAATTGTAAAAGAAGTTCTTTCGCTCGCGTATGTCAGAGGGTACATCTGTGCAACACTATGTGTCGTAGATGATTGCTGACATCGAACAGTTAGGTTAGCTGGGCATAACCGTCGAGGCCGAGACTTTCATAGATTTGATCTTATCGTCTCTACCCGATTGCTGGGGCGGGTTCATCATGAACTACAATATGATGAACCAAGAAAATACTCTTGGAGAGTTAATGGCTATGCTCAAAGAGGCACAACCAAAGCTTCTGAAGGGCAAGAAGTGCGAGGCGCACCTTACTTCGACATCCCAGAAAGCCAAAGCTTGGCCGAAGGCTTCTGGGGGTGTGAAGAAAAGGAAGAAAATGGGCAAGGCCAAATCGTCAAAGTCTTCTGGGAGGACTAAGGACATATCCCAAGACGTCTGCCTACAATGTAGCAAACGGGGTCACTGGAAGCATGACTGCCGTGAGTACAAGGCGGAGTTGAAGGAAGTGAAGACGGGCAAGGCTCCGGCTTCAGGTATATTTGTTATAAACATGTGACTACTGGTTTTAAAAATTGGATTTTTGATTCTGGATGTGGTACTCACATATGTACTGATGTGCATGATCTGTTGATTATTAGGAGACTGGCTTCAGATGAGATCGACTTACGAGTCGGAAACGGGACGAGAGTCGCTGTTTTAGCCGTTGGGGCCTATGTTTTGTATCTGCCCTTGGGGCATGTAATTATATTATGTGACTGTTATTTTGTACCTAGTTTGACTAGGAACATCATCTCTGTATCTTGTTTAACCTGATGCGGGTATACCTTTGTATTACGGAACACTGTGTGTTTTGTATGTAAAAATGACATTTTGATATGTAAAGCAGATGTTAGTGATGGTCTTTATATTTTGAATATAAATGAATCTCAAACATATAACATGACAAACAAAAAGGCTCAAATTTAGTAAAACAGATGAAATTTATCTGTGGTATTGTTGTCTGGGACACATTAACAAAACTCGTATATCCACACTTTCGAAGAGTGGATACTTGGACGGATTTGATCTTAATTCATATGACGTCTGCGAATCTTGTTTATTAGGCAAAGTGCCTAAAACATTTTTTAACGGTAAAGGTGTACGTGCCATCAAGCTGTTAGCCCTCGATCATAGTGATGAATACGGGCCCTGTCTAGCTAGGCTAGAGGTGGTTATGAATACTTCGTAACCTTTACGGATGTTACATCACATTATCGTTATGTGTATCTTATGAAACACAAGTCAGAAACTTTTGAGAAATTCAAAGAGTTTCGACACGAAGTAGAAAAAAAGACAGGCAAAAGTATTAAAACATCAAGGTTGGACCGTGGTAGAAAATACTTGAGCAATGAGTTTCTCGATTACTTGAAAGAGTATGGTATTCTTTCATAGTGGACTCCTCTTGGAACACCTCAATTAAACGGTATATCCGAACGGAGAAACCGAACTTTGTTAGACATGGTAAGGTTAATAATAAGTCGCACTGAGCTATCAATTTCCTTCAGGAGATACGCATTGAACAGTGCAATACTTATTTTGAATAAAGTTCCGTCAAAGTCTGTTGGACAGACTCCATAAAACAATATGGACAGGAAATAAATCGGGTTTCTCATTCCTGAATATTTGGGTATGCTGGACATATATTAAACGTTTGGATGGTGCCAAACTAAAACCCAAATCGGATAAGTGCCTATTTGTAATTGGTTATCCTAGGGAAATCAAAGGATATTATTTCCACAACCCATAAGAGAAAAAAATATTTGTTGCTCTCCATGCGATTTTCCTTAGAGGAATTCCTAAATGCAGTGGTAAGTGGGAGGACAGTAGAACTCGATGAAAATTGGAGTGATACTGTTCCTGGCACCGATCCCCTCACGGAACACGAACAGTTTATCAAGGATGAGACTGTTTCACAATCTTCTAATACACAAGAACCGTGTAGGTCGGAGAGAGTCAGAAAATAACCTAAGAGGTATGGGTTTCTGATCTCACCTCATGTAGATATTAATCTTATTTAGGATAATAAATTGGCTACGTATGAGGTAGCGATACAAGGTATCGACTCCCCTTTTATGGCAAGGTGCCATGAAGTCCAAAATGGATTCCATGTATACAACCAATTTGGACACTGGTTGATGTACCAAGAGGCATTGTGCCTATTGGTAGCAAATGAGTCTTCATGGTGAAGACTGACATGGATGGCAACAAACAAACGTACAAAGCTAGGCTTATAGCGAAAGGGTATCATCATCAACATGGTGTTGATTACGACAAAACCTTTTACCCATTGCCATGATTAAATCCATTCGGATAATACTTGTTGTAGCTGCATATTTCGATTATGAAATATGGCAGATGGAAGTCAAAACCGCTTTCCTTAATGGAAACCTTTTGGATGATGTTTATATACAACACCCTGACGGTTTTGTCGTGCCAAAACATGCAAACAAGGTTTGCAAGTTAAATCGATCCATTTATGGATTGAAGCAAGCATTGCATTCTTGGAACCAACGTTTTTATGAGATCATATTACAATATGGTTTCATTCAAAATAAAGATGATTCTTGTGTATATAAGAAAGGTTAATGGGAGCGCACTGACAATGATTGTCCTATACGTTGATGATGTATTACTTCTAAGCAATGACATTCCCCATATTAAAATCGATGAAAGCTTGGCTTTCATTAAAATTCTCCATGAAATTCTTGGGAGAGGCAACCTTTATTCTAGGAATAAAGATCTACTGGGATAGATCTAAAAGTTGTTGGCACTCTCCGAGAAATCGTACATTTGACAAAGTGTTGAAGAGATTCAACATAGATCAGCCCAGAAGAGGCTGCTTCCAGTGTCACATGACGTCTCTCTATCTAAGGACATGTATTCTAAAACTTAAGATGAGAGAGATGTAATGAATCAGATCTTGTTCACTTAAGCAGTCGGATCGATCATGTATGCCATGACATGTACGCGACCTGGTCTCTCATATACTTTGAGCATCTGCAGTCACAATCAGGCCGATCCAGGTGATGGTCACTGGATTGATGTTAAGAGCATTCTTTAGTATATTAGACGAACTAAAGATGCTTTCTTAATTTATGGAGATGGAGAACTTGAGGTGACTGGGATCACCGATGCAAGTTTCCAAACCGATAAAGACGACTGTAAGTCGTAATAAGGGTACATATTTTGTTTGAACAACAGAACAATGAGCTGGAAATCTTCCAAGTAAGATACTGTTGCCGATTCAATAACAAAAGCGAAATACATTGCTGCGGCTGAGGCAGCAAAAGAAGCATTTTGGATCAATAAAATTCCTAATTAGATTAGGATTAGTTCTGTTAGCAGCTGAGTTAGGCTACAGCACAGGCTAAGGAATTACGGTCTCATCAATTATCCAAGTATGTACTTCGATGGTTTCATCTGATTCAAGAGATCACACATCGTGGCGATGTGAAGATTGAAAAATCATTTCAGATGATAACCTTGCAGATCCGCTAACGAAAGTGATATCTCAGCATAAGTTTGAGCGACCCATACATAGTTCAAGTGTTGGACACTTGAGTGATTGGCTATAGGCCAAGTGGGAGATTGTTGGACAATTATGACCCATAGCATCACTATTTGTAAAAGACATGGTGTTTTTTTACAAATTAACTATGTGACAAAGGAAATTGCTCTTTTATCATTTTTTAATTGGATTACTTGGGTATATAAATGATAAAAGTCCATATGATTAGTACCAGATTAATAAGATATTAGACAATATTAATCCACGAAAGGTTTAATCATTAAATAACCCTAGTCGTAGTATTATCGAGACTGGACATCGATAATGTGGAATAGACTAGTATTACATTTGTGCGCGTTATGGAAGCTTAACGACATAGTTCTCATATATTTAAGTATTGGATAATTATGCAAGTGTGATAAGAGGTTTTGTTAGCCGTTGCACCGGGAACAGCTTCGCTCTGGATAGACCCCTCGGAATCCCATTGGTAGTATGACTATGTGTCTATGGGAATCCGAATCAGGGTAGGTGTATGTGGTCTTAACCTGAGACTTGCATCGCTAATACTTGCGACAATCAGTACGCTTTGGTTTTGGTCGTCCGGGGCTTTAACAGGTTCTGTGTACGCCTCTTATGGGTTTATTGAGAATCGTAGTGTATTGGGTGTGAGGTCAAGATGGAAGCATCACTTCAGTCATATGGAGATGATGATCACGCAGGGATACAGAACTAGTACTCTTAAATGCTGCAGCTATCGGGATAGTATGACTAGGTCATGATTATCCGATTACAGAGACTAGTTGCTAGTGATCCGATGTATGCTTCCTACGGGACAGACACAATTCCAACCCTAGGCCTAGCATGTGACATCCGATACTGGATCGTAATACGCAATACATTGTATACTACGCCTGATACAGATTATATATATTCCATGTTGAATATATTTCTGGAGAATTGGGTAGGCACAGTGCTTTGCTGGAAGCCAACCATATCTTGTAAATCGGTAAGAACGTGGTACCGGGTACGCACGTGTCGGATAGTCCGACAACCGTATTTACTGCCAACATATCCAAAAATCTTTTGGGTCACTTCCCAAAGATTCACCGATGACATTTGACTCGAACAGAATTAATCTGAGATTAAGTATGAGAGAGAAAATTAATCTGGGATTAATTACGTCATGAATTAATCTGGGATTAATTTGTGAAGAAGAGAGAACGCGATTAATTTGGAATTAATCGATAAAATAAATTTAATAGTTAAATTAGATATTTCTATTTTATTTATTTATTGGGCTATAATAATATATCGGATATATTAATTGAAATTGGATTTCAATACGGAATTAAAATTAGATTTTAATTCAAGCGAACGAATTAATTTGGAATTAATTCGTAAGCGACTTTCATAATAATTTTGCTAGGCATTATTATTTATTTAAATTAGATTTAATTACGTCACGACGAAAAATTCATTTAGTCGGATTAAACGAACCCGGGCCCAAAGTGTGTTGTGCAAGCCAACTCAAATTTGGAATTTGAAATTGGGTGGGACCCACAACTTACATCAACTTGACACTTGATTTAAATCACTTGTCACTATTCATGATGGGTGTAGTTGGCTAATTAATGTTGGACTTTATAACACAGCACACTAACCAACTTTTGGAAGGTTGGGAACTATTCATATTCTCTCTTTTCTTACGCAAAACCGTGAGCCTCTCTTACCCATGAAAATTTTTGTTTCAAAAATTTCAAGCAAGCTAGCACTTGGGAGTCTCTTGAAGGTGATAGGGAAACTCACCCATGAGTTTGGAACAACAAAGAAAGCTTGAAGCTTCTACATCCACGGAGTTTTTAGAAAGATTCATCAAAACCAATCAATGTGAGTATTCTGCAACTCCCTTTGATTTATTCACACTAGAATCATGTTTAGAGATCATTGGCATGTATCGGACACTAACATATTCATCATCACTATCACTATCTTATTCATACATTCATAAGTAATATGACTGAACCCTAACACTTGAAGCATTTGATGTCCCGATTCTTGGTAGGTGTGGCCACATCTTTGGGCCTAAACTTGCTTCACGCCTCATCTTTTCCTTTAGGTGGCTCAATTGTACTCTTAGGAACTGCCATATCTCTCCAATCACTACTTCCCATTTCGGTTTCCAATGTGAAGAACTAGAAGAATACTTGGTTATTTTTTTCTGTCGCAACTGCCTTTTCATCTTCATTGCCATGAGAACCATATCCTCCAACTCCATATAATGTTGAAGCTCTACCGGATTGGCTATATCCTTATTCAATCCACTAAAAAATCTAGTTATGGTAGTCTTCATATTCTCCTTGACATTTGCACTAAGTATAGCTACCTATATCTCCTTAAGATAATCCTCTACATTCATCGACCTTCATAAAGGCTCTAGAATTTCTGATGTAGGTCTCTATGGTAGTGGCTGGGAATAAATTTATTTCTCATAAAATCCTTCAATTCACCTCATGTCTAAATAGGTCGCTCGTGATCCCTTTCACACTAGTAACTACTTAATCCCACTAGATAATTGCATTGTCTGTAAACTCTATCACAATGAGTTTTACCTTCTTACCCTCTAAATATTTATGGTAGTAAAAAATCAACTATATCTTCTTTTCCCACTCAAAGTAAGCCTGGGGATAACTTTTTTCCAGAAATGATGGCATCGACATCTTGATTTTGCCCAAATCACTATCCACATCATCTTTGACGCTGAAGTGTCTCATGTAACCTCTCTCACGCCCACCTCCTCTACGCTCAAATTTACCCATGTCCTCCTCAAACTTATCCTCACCTAAATCACTAAACTCATGCTATGCTTCTCTCTTTCTCATGTCTTCTCTCATTAGGTGCTTGACGATGTCTATCCTTATTAAGCTCATTGATCAGTGACTCTCTACGGATAATAGGTATCGTCTTATCCTGTTTATTCAATCTTTCCCTTACATTAACAAAGGACGTAGTCATTTTCGCAAACCGATACTGCTGTATGGCTTTCAAAGTATAATGCACATCATGCTCTTTATGCTCATCTTGGTCGGCCATTTTCTACATCCAACAAAATAAGTTAGCAAAAATAAAGAAAAAAATAGCCTTAAAAATCCTCACATGTTGACACTCACAATGACATTCCACTCGTGTTTCATTCACTTGGCATTTCTCTATATTATACTCACACTCTCTTGTCTTTTACCACTAATGTTACCTCTTAATTTCCTTAAGACTTCGAAACTCAACCAAAGGTACCAAATACCAAACGTGTTTTCACCAATGACAACGAGCGTAAAAAGATAAATAACCAACAAATCCAATGAACACAACGAAAAGCACGCAAATGGAATAATAAATGCGTAGATGCCAAATGAACACACACGTGAATAATAAGATATACGAGACACAATGTAACGAATATCAAATAGTAAACCCCATAGGGTTGCCTCAGTGGTAAATGTTTTGGGCTTGAGTGGTTTGTTCCCTTTCAGGTTCAAGTTTTGAACTTGATTGATCTTTCGTTATGAATCGTTCATAAAATGTGCAAATTGTTTGCACAGAAAAAGCAATGTGAGCTAGTTAAAGGTTTGACCTTTATAGTATGACAGTGAGAAAGGTTTTACTCAGTGATCTATTGTATATTCCGAGGAAACATGTCTCTAGTCACACTAATTGAACAATTAAGGATTTGTTGGTTAATGTTGATATTAAATTATATTTTAGCTAAAGAATGCAAAGTGGCGTTCTTGAGTGGTTTCTTCGAATAAGAGATCTATTGCGATTTCTTTATTTGAAGAGCTCATTTTAGAATGGCCCTAGAGTTTGTATTCTGCTAAGATCACAATTTGATATATTAGCTTATATAGCCTATTGTAGACTCAGATAAGTTTTCCGAAAATATGTGTTCTCTAATACAGTCAGATTGTCTGATTTTATTAAAGCATAGAGAATACATATTTGATAGTAAGGTCAGTGGGAGCGTACAAATTTCTTTATAGTATTATATATCCTAACGACATTATCATTATTAATGTAATAATGAAATGTTTGTAAGGTAAAAGGTTTACCTAAGTCTTCTTTTCTCTGTGAAAGCAGTGGGAGTAGTCTCTGTTATATTTGATATAAAACTAGAGACTTGTGAGAAACTCCCATTAGCCACCTATTAGATATGATCTAATAAAAGATATAGTAAGACTATTTGTAGTATAACTGTTTGACAGTTAACGTGTCTTTTGTATATATAGTATTCATCTTTCGTAAAGGACGATTCCTTTGTCGAAAGAGAGATTGATTGGAATGTCTAGTCAATCTTATGCATCATAGGATGATGGCGTAATGAATACTATATTATTTGCGATTAAAGATATCAATTTAATCGTAATTCTTACGAGTTATTTTGATATGCTGTAGACCATATGATGGGTCTTGAAAAATGTTCTTTGTTATCTTAGAGATATTAAGAATGAGTTTCTTATTCATGAAGAATTTGGTCTGCAACCATAAGGTCAGATTAATTTTGATCATAATTATGACATTAGATGGTTTATGTCATATAAAGTCAGAAAAGATGCAATGGGAGTGTCACCGTTGATTCTACTAAACTAGTGGAATCAGTTGCAACTTATGAAGTATTGACTTATAAAGTTGCATAATGACCTTAAAGATTAGAAGTTTTCATATTAGTGTAGTGCTTACGATTGTCTCATAGTATTTAGATTTGATCTCTAAATACATAGACAACTCAGTTGCTATAGCACAATACTGATATAGCGTCTAAGTCATATTGATGTGGAATTTGGATTCTACAAAATATGAATGATGCTGGCTAAGGAAAACGATTGAGTTTGTTGGACGGATTCAATTTGTTAAAGCCGGCTTACTTGTTGTTGTCTACCTCTTGAGTGCTATGTGAGCTCTTGAGGGCCATGAGTATGTGATATACATTGAGATGTTTATATGATACCGTGGATTGGCACTAGAGCAAGTTGGAGAAATTGTTAGGGTTGGTGCTCGGAGTGCCAATCTGGATCGTATTTATGTCTGATTCATGAATACGAGTAATTCCTTTTTTTCATTATATTACTTATTTAATGGTAGCACCTCTTGTCTTTTATACACATATTCGATCTAATTACGATTAGATATCTAATTATGATTAGATTGAAATTAAATCTGATTTAGTGATACGTGTATATTAGACAAAGACCCTAGGATTTACAATGTAGTGCGCAGTTATAACGTAGTTTGTAATTGACATTGGGAAGCGTACTATAAGATGTATATCCTTAAATAAAGTTCCTGGTCAAGATTTACTAACAGGGGTCGGTTAGTAAAATCCGCTGAAACCAGTACATGTCGTATATCGTGACTTGGTCCGATGGTTGATCCCAATGAACCATGATTCTCGGGAGACTCGTATAGACATGTAGGTATTTATTTGATAAACACTGAACGACTCACTGAAGATTTCCTAATATATGGTACACTAACGTCAATATAAATCTTCTCGAGTTGAGCAAGCATAGTGGTCCTTTGACTTGAGATACCATTATGAATATATGAGTTATCCTCCACATTTTAATGGTAGTCACGTCACCGATCTATTTAGATAAGACCTCCGCCCGTTCGTTGGGTGTGGACTGATGCTCATGATATCCTGTGTGTATCAAGATAGAATCTGTCAGTCCTGTGTACATGGCATATGCATCTTGCACGTGTTTGCAATCTAGTAAATCCATGGTCGTGGTATAACTTCAGAAATCAGTTCTGAGTGTTATTTAGACATCGTAAATTGAAAGTCGACTATATTATACTGAAATGATTTGACGTTTTTATCTATATCCCATGTATAATATGGATAGCCTGTGACGGAGGGATTATACGTATGCAATGATCTCGACTTGCATAGTTTAGCAAGATTATTCGTGGTCGTCATAATTCATGAGTGGGTGAATTATGGACACGAAATTGGATTTCGTGACGGATAAACCTAAACTTAGAGAGTCCCACAATATGAAGTGTACTCGTTGAACACTTGGGCAACGCATTATGAATAATACAGATTATTCATAATACTTCATCAGATTAAATGAGTTAATTCGAATCGTTTAATCGGTTAAACGAAAACACATGCTTTAAGGGATTTTGGTCAATCGTAATTATTGTGTATTTGTATTTGATACATAATTTGATTAGATACACATTAATTAAGTGTCAAATGAGATTTTGACACATGCCATTAATATATGTATTTGTTATTTAATGTAAATAAAAATACATATACAATAATAATTATTTTAATTAATTGTTTAGATATTTAAATGTTAAATATTTGAATAATTAAATAATATCCATTTTTCATAATTTTTATGACAAATGTTTAATCATTATTGGTGACACATGGCATGATTTAATTGATTTGTTAACATAAAGTTTAATGTAATTTAATTGGATTAAATTTTTGAAAATGACCAAACTACCCTTCATGAGTCGGTCATGCTTCCTTTTAATTTAGAAAATTTTATTTTCTTCATTTAGA
>SKCR01048349.1:0-39206 GCA_019454045.1 Zanthoxylum bungeanum | reverse complement strand
TAAACAATAAACCTAGATAAGTGATGTTTCAGAGTACATTGTCATGCACTTATCAATATGTAACCTTTCTTTTTAGTAGCAGTGTTGTAGATTCAATTGTCAATTCCACACTAAGCAAGTGATGTCTTCTAAACTCTGTTTATTCTTATTCATAAATTGGGGACAATGTCTTAATTTTATTGAGAGATTGGATAATTGACTAGATAGTTTTTGTTTTATGTTTCATTATTGTGTTTTTCTTTCAAAAAATTTTTTCGTTTTTGTGTTGTTGTTTTATGTAAAAAAAAACATTATTATGTTGTTTTTGCTTTGTTGTTATTTTATGTGTAAAAAAAACTACACGCAAACTAACAATAAATTTTTGTCTAATCAAGTGGAATTGTTGTTCAGAGATGGCAGTGTAAGGAGTTTTCGCTCCTGAGATGTATCTCTATTTAATCCGTTACAAGTTATTTTTGTTTCTTTCTTTTTGAATCATTTAAATTTGTGAATTCTCCATAATATTGATTAAATTTGATCCTCATATACTCTTTTGACAAGTATTACCAACATACACGGTAACATATGATCGCGGGTTGTAAGTGAAAATTTTATAATATTCAATTCTCTAGTTTGTTGGAGGTAGCACCTAAAAGCAGTAGAATTTGTGTTTTTATTCAAAAAAAACTAACCATGTTTTTACTTAGTAACTGGACATATTGCCTCAGCAAGCAGTGATTGTTTGCGTAAAACGGTAAAGCTTGAGTTTGTAAAATAAAATGTGTTTAAATAAGTTCAATTTCGTAACCTTTCTAACTCGAGCAATTAAGTTCTTATGGGTGTTTTAACACTTATTGCCCTAATGCTAACTGGTCTGGGAGTCATTGGCTCAAAGCTCGTTACATGGGTTAAAGAAAAAGCTTAAGGAAATAAGACACATCTTCTTTTTAACATTTGAGATCCGAGTAATTAAGTCCGTAGAGGTGTCTTAACACCTAGTGCCCTAAAGTCAACTGGTTTGGGAGTCATTGGCCCAAATCTCGTTACAATGATTCAAGATGTATTATTATTTTAAAAAAAATATTTTTATATTTATAAATAAATTCTCATTGCTAAAAAGTGTGAACTCTAATATAATTTTAGGACAAAAATATTACTCTATTTTCAACAAGACTAGTGAAAATTATTGGCACAATGAATTGATTGATACCTTGTTTTATGTGTGTATTGAAGAATGATAAAAAGTACATGAGAATTTAATTATTTGATTATTTAGAAAGAAAGAAAACAATAATTAATTTGGATAATAATTTGTCTTTTAAGTTTTCACTTAAATTACTAGGGATTAGTAATAAGTTAGTTAGGGTGTGTGATGAGTATTAAAAAGTGTACACTTAATAAATGAGAAACTAATTATTTTACACTTATAATTTCATTAACCCCCCTTAATTTAGCACATTTGTTAAATAATAATTATATTTATGTTTTATTGTGATTTTTATTTATTATGTAGGTGAAATAATACTTTGAATGTATAACTAAAAAAATGGACTTGAAATTTCAATTTTGGAGGCCAGAAACTTAAAAGAGCGTTCTTACAGTGTACAAATTCAGAAATTCCACCATTGAGCAATTTTCGTATTTTGTCCATATATTTTTACTCCGATATCGGATTGAGGCGATTACAGTTTCAGATGAAAGAAGTTTCAAATATCTACAAATTTGATGTTTACAAGATTTTATAGTTTTGAAGTTTTCAAGGCCGAAATTGATGAAAATTCAAAGTGTGTTATATGTAATATTTAAAGACAAAAACAAGAAGAAAAAAACAAAAAGAAAAATATATATATATATATATAAAGTGGGAAATGACATCCACCTTGAATCAATTGCATGATTCGAGCACCTCATTTCTTCAGCCCGGATTCCATAGTTTTCTCTGAAAATTTGTGGAGTTATACCTCTTATGTGTTTTATTTTTTTAAAAGCTTTCTTGTAATTTTTTTCTTTCAGTAATAAAATTATGTGTGTTTTTATTCAAATCATTAGTAGCTAATTCGTTATACTAGGGTAGGGGGTGAAGCTTTTAATATGAAAATATAGATTAATCTCACTTATATTATAATATATAAATTTTAATTTAATGATTAATATTTAATTAAAATCTCGATTAATTATTGACAAACTTTGTTACAACCTATATGGCTGGTTTTATTTATTTGACATAATTGAGTACCTAACGAGACTTTTTATAGACAAATATTATCACCGCCTTTATGGCTGGTTTTATATGTTTTGGCAAAAATAATTTCTGAAATAAATTAATTGGATAATAATGACAATTTATATATTACAAAAAATGAGATTTCTAAATTTGAAATATTAAAAGTTGATCCCCTAACCCCAATATTTTATTTTATTGTTGCAGTCTAATTTAAAAATTCACAATCACTTCAAACAACTCAATCTTTTTATTTTCACTCAAATTATTATTTTATTTGACTAAATCTATTCCCTGTGGATCGACCCCGGACTTACCGGGTTAATTTATTACTTAAACACTCTTATAATTGGGTGTAAAGAACCACTTTCTGAGCATGTCAGCGATGCTGAGCATCCGTAGATTGGGCATTGCGACTCCCAAGCCCGAGCGTCGCGACATGCCGACAGCTACTGCCCATGAGCGCTGAAACTTCATTTTCTCCGTTCTGAAGTTTACGTACTCCGATTTGGGCCTCGTTTTTTCCTTCGCACTCTTAACAGAATATAATATTCTATAAAATAATTTAAAAATACACCTATCCTTGATATCCATGGGTTAGACCCATTTTCATTGCACGAGGCACCAATCCGACCCTAGGGGTCCCACTTTCGCCCAACAATGACATCACCATAGAGTCGGTTTCATCCTAGATGTCATACTTTGGATATCTTAGTGTCAGACCCTTACCAGTGAGATGACTCAATCTTCTATTCCATTTTAGAAAGGTGCGAAAAAACTGAGACCATTTAAGGTAGTTTTTTCCATTCAATCTATAACTTGGTTGAATATTTTGTAAATCTCCAATTGGAATCATGCTAGGCATTTCTGCTGCTTGAATTTTAGTTTTGTTTGAGGTTTTGGTTGCATCAAACATGATGAATGATGAAAAAAAAAGGCTTAGGAAAAAAAGATTCAGCGTTGAAGGCTGAAAATGAATATCCCAATGATCCAAATTAGCACCGATACCATGTGAAGAAATTAGTTAATTTCATTCATGAATAAATCAGTACACATCTAGGGTAATTAAACACAGAGAGAATTACAGCAAATGAGACTAGCCTAAATCAAATCATTGTAAATCAGTGATTGACTAATTAATCAACATTTACAACTTTCATAATTAATCTCAGCCAACTCATTCCATCAAAGTATAGGTTGTCTTTGACACTCCCCCTCAAGCTAGTGAATGGATATCATCCATTCCCAACTTGCCAACAGTAGTCTGAAAGACTGAATCGTTTAACCCTTTAGTTAGTAAATCAGCAACTTAACTTCCAGTAGGTACAAACGATGTGCACCTCTGTCCAGCTTCTCCCTTATGAAATGTATGTCAACTTCTATATGTTTGGTCTGATCATATTGCACATGATTGTGTGCGATATTGATTGCTGACTTGTTATCACAATAAAGCTCCATATGTTATTTCCACGTAACCTTTAGATATTCTAAGATAGTTTTTAGCCATAGGAGTTCACAAACTCCTAATGCCATTGCCTGAATTCTGCCTTTGCATTTGATCTTGCAACTACATTCTGCTTATTGCTTCTCCATGTTATAAAATTTCCACCAAGAAAGCTACAATATCTTGAAGTTGACCTTCTGTCATCAACAGATCCTACATAGTCTGCATCTGTGTAGGCTTCAGGTGTTAACTTTTCTTTTTTCTTGAATAATAATCATCTTCCCATAGTTCCTTTGAGATACTATAAAATTTAATGTGTTGCTTGAAGATGTACCTCTTTGGGATTATGTATAAACTGACTTACCACTCCTATTGCATTGGCTATGTCTGGTCTTGTGTGAAAGATAAATCAATCTACCAACTAACCTCTGAACCTATCGGTTTCTATAAAGTTCCCAGAAAATTTTTTAACTTCTCAATCTCTTCTTTATTAAACTCAACTTGGTTCTGAAAAAACTCAGTTTCTCATCTTGGTTGCATGTGCTTGTCCTCTTACCTGTCCAATTTTCATTATCCAGTTTCTGTTGTTTGTTTGGGAACTCCGGAAATTTGATGGCTTATTATTAAGTTTCCAACATTTTTCCTTGGTCTGTCGTGGCTTTTGCAGTATGTACACACCACAAAATCTTTGTTTCCAGTTTTTGAAATCTCAAACCATCCAATCTCACTTGTCAGTCCACTAGGATGAGTGCTTGGCTGGTTGTCTACTCCATCACGCCTTACATTTCCACCCTTTACTACCATTACAGAACATTCTACCGAGACTGACTGAGGCTCTAACATGACCCCTCTTCGACTTTCTTCTTCTCGGATTATGCCAATAGTTTCATTCAATGATAGAAGGTCATCTTTCCAAGAGCTTGGACTCTTACAACATCAAATTCAACATTTAATCCAATAAAAAATTTATAAATTCTTTCATTTTCCATTAATTTTTTTTTAGAATGGCAGCATCATCACTACATTTCATCTTAATATATTGATAATGATCTAATTCTTGTCATAAATTTTGCAAGATACCAAAGTATTCAGAAATAGAGAGATTACCTTATTTGGTACGTGAGATTCTGATTTTGACGTTGTAGATTTGAGCAGCATCACGAACCCTTGAATACGTCTGTCTACAATAGTCCCAGATTCCTTCGCTGGTCCCAATAACATGCAGGTATCACTGATTTCAGGTGTCTTTGAGTTCCATAGCCATGACATCACCATAGAGTCGGTAGGGGTGTTCACGGGTCGGGTCGGGTCGGATCGGATTTTTTGAAATTTTGCTAGACCCGATCAGGTCGGATCAAGGGAAAGTCGGGTCGCGGGTCGGGTCACGCGGTAGTGGAACCCGATTGGGTTCGGGTCGGATCGGGTCGTCGGGTCATTTTAAAAAAAATAATTTTTTTAATGAATTAATTATTTTGAAATATAAATATTAGTTATTTAATTTCTAAATTCAATACTTCAACATTTTTCTGATTTTCAATCTCTCATTTGTTCGTGCAGTGGAAATGCATCCTTTTTGGTAGCCAAAACAACTTTAAATATTGTAGTTGGTGAACATGTTCTTGAATCTATTTTTGGAGAAGATGGTGGCCATCAAGATTCAATTGATCTGCCCGTAACGTTTAAATATTGATCAACGATTATGCATAGTGCATGCACGTTTAGGTGTTTATACACACAGAAAACATTACGCTGTTCTTGTCTCCGTAGTTGAATTGATCTTGGAGTTAGTGTGACTTTTTAACATTTTCTAGTCTGGAATCAGATTTCAGGTGCATAAGTCGAAGTATGCAAACCTTGTCTTGGCAAAAGTAGAATGGTTTTATGTCTCAAAAATTATCATATATATAAAATTTTAATACAAAAGAAGTAATAAACAATTGAAATAATAGTAAAAACTTTAAAAATAATAATAAATATTTTAGAAAAATAATAAAATTTGTATATGGTCGGGTCGGGTTGGGTCGGGTTTTAGTATCAAACTCGTTGTCCAACCCGAAATTTCTGATTGGGTCAAAAATTTTCAAATTTTTTTATGAACCCGCGCGGGTCTAATCGGGTCGGGTCGCGGATTGACCCAACCCTATGAACACCCCTAAGAATCGGCTTCATCCCAAATGTCATACTTCGGATCTCCTGGGGTCGGACCCTTGCCAATGAGATGATTGAATCTGCCCTTCCCTTCTCTTCCCTTCCCTTCCCTTTTGGAAAGGTGCGAACCAACTGAGACTGTTAAAAGACGAAATTACCATCGTACAAACAAAAAATTGCTCTCATAGGCTTTTCATATTAAATTTAAAAATGAAAAAGATCAAAATTTACAACATTGTTCAAGTTCACCGGCCTCCACTTTTAACTGTTTTCTGTACGTGAACAGAACTTGAACAAAGCAAATCTCAATCTCTCTCTACAAAACTCATCAATAAAACGTAAAGCTTGATAAGAAACCCTTGCAACTTTTTATCGTCAGCAAAAACGAGCTTAAAAAATGACTTCAATACCTCCACCAGAGGATGGATGGATTGATTCTTATAAAAATCTAATTCCTCATTGGCAATCTCTTGCTATTTCTCATCAGGTAAGCTTATATGACATGTCCTTTAAATTTGAGCTCTTATTGTTCAAGTTTATTTAATCTCCCTCAACTTTTACCGACTCTTTCCCAGATTTTAGGGTTTTGTTCTTTGTTCATTTTTGAGTTTGATGTCTCTGATGGTGAAATTGAAGGAAAATTTTGGTGGGAAAAAAATTTGGTTGATGAATATTATGAAATAAATTTGACTTGGCTTAATGAAAATGCAATGTGAATGTTCCCATGAAAAGTAATTTATTTTGTTTTGAATTAGCTGATGGATGTTATTTTGCAGTTAATTTTGAAACTTTTTACTTGTATTTACGTGGAGTGTTCTAATTGTATGCCAATTTTCTTGTTACCAGTCTCCAAATTAGTTGATTTTGTATTCTGGGTTAACCTTGTAATTGATTTTTCTTGTATGTGTTATCTGGACAGACCATAATACCCATTTCAATCTCAAGGGTTAATCAGTTTGATGCTGGAAGATTGGACATTGAAATGTCAGCCATGTTAAAAGAACAGTTGGTTAAAGTCTTCTTGTTGATGAAGGTATTGTGTTATTGAAGGAATCAGTTGTGAAATAGTTGAATTGACATTCTTTTGGTAGATGTTCTTAATTATTATTATTTTTTAATTTATTGGGATTAGCCAGGAATGTTATTTCAATATGAACCAGAACTCGATGCTTTTCTAGAATTTCTCATTTGGCGGTTCTCAATTTGGGTCGATAAGCCAACTCCTGGAAATGCTCTAATGAATTTGAGGTATAGGGACGAACGTGCTATGGAAGCAAGAGCAAAAGGTAAGGTCTGGACCTCTGCTTATACTGCTACTTGACATGATTGGCTCTTGGTCTCATGTGATAATCTTGTTAATAGTTTGGGATTCATGGGCTTCTCAAAAACTTCTGTCATTTAGGACTGATTGATAGGGAGGAAGGATTGTTGCACACTTGTTATGTCATCTGAGTCACTATTTCGTGATAATTAAACAAAGCTGAAGCTTCGTACCTATACTTTCCTGTGATGAGATTTATTGCTGGTTAATGGGAAATTCATTTCCGCAGACTTATCCATAACCTTTGAGTTTAATGAATTCCCTGAGAACAATGTAATGCATGATGCAGATGACTCTTAAATCATAAAACTTGTTTTTTGGAATAGACCGTAGTCGTTGCAAAAGTATGTGTGGCTGTTTAAATTCTTGGGGGCCATGGGAAAATTTGGAAATTAGAAACATACATTTCTAAATGATATTTTTCATTTGCATGCATATGTGGAACTTTTCTTTTTTCAGTTGTAGAAAGTAGTCCTTAGCATTTTCGAATTCCAGGACCACAGAGCATTTATATTTCCTCAATAACCCATTAGTTTGGCAGTCCTTTACTCAAACTTACATACTAAGTTCAAACTTGTAAAATTGTCGCGCATTTTTCTACAGTCAGAACAGGTTTGGAGGGATCTGGACTTACTGTTGCCCAGAAGATTTGGTATTGCATTGCCACTGTTGGGGGCCAGTACCTCTGGGCTCGTTTACAATCATTCTCTGCTTTCCGAAGATGGGGAGACTCTGAGCAGGTACTACTTCTATTGGTCTTTAACATGCCCTCTCTTTCCTAGAAGAAATGATTTGTGTGTTTGTATGGCACATACATGATGTTGGTGGAGGGACAGGTTGATTTGGGCACTGATTTGCATTGTTTGTTATTCAGAGGCCATTAGCACGACGAGCATGGATTTTAATACAGCGGATTGAAGCACTATACAAGGCTGCTTCATTTGGCAACCTACTCATATTTCTTTACACAGGAAGGTATGTTCTGAGATAAGATGTTTTTATCAAAATAATTGTAGTATGGAGGTGATACAGAGATATACAAAGAGATGAAATCACCGTTGTGTATTAGAGAAAACTCACATGAATAGCAGGAAGAAAAATGCTATTTAGCCACTTAAAATATGATAAAAGATACAAGGTTATGTATCTAATGTACAGTTCCAGTTGGCTGATTAAACATTTATTTCTTCATTTTATTGATTTCTGATTATGTATTTCCCGCGGAAGAATTTCCAGGGAACAAAAATGTACTTCCAATATTGTACTATTAATTAATATTGGTTTTTTCTTTTTTTCTTTTTCTTTTTGGTGTCTTTGAGTTAGTAAAATTACTGTTCACTGAGAAAAACGAAATATGATGTTGAATGTTCTAATATAAGAAATATAGGGATGATATTTAGGAGTTTAGATATAATTGAAAATAGTCATCTGATCTCATAAGGTGGAGACTTGTATGGTCTTTCATCTGGGAACATTATTTCAAGCATATGCCTTGGTGATTCAAGAAAGGATATTATAGCATTGGCTCAGTCATAACCTTGAAGTACTTTGTACTTACTATAGAATTCTTAATGATGGCTTGTTATGTCAGCTTTATTGGGTTTGGAGAAGACCATGAAAATAAATATTGGACTCTGAACTGCAATTTCAAGCTTTTAAACATGTTCACATCTATATTTTTGTGGATTGATAGTTGAACCAATATTATTGCCTCTTACACCATTTTTCCCCATATTTTTGGGTATTAGGATGGCAATCTAATTCTAGAATGTCTGAACTATGTCTTGTTTTGTTGCAGGTATAGGAATCTCATTGAAAGAGCTTTAAGTGCAAGGCTTGTCTATGGGACCCCTAATATGAATCGAGCTGTTAGCTTCGAGTACATGAATCGCCAGTTAGTGTGGAATGAGTTTTCGGTAATTGTTTTTCCTTTCTTCTGTTCATTGAATTAAGCATTTTCAAGTTTCTGTGAAATCGCAAGAGAGATTTAAATTCACATGCCTTGTAACAGGCCAAACTATTAGACATCAATGGATATTTGTTTTGCAGATCCAATGGCAAAATAATAACAGGATAAGACTTTTGTTATTCAAAGCTTAGTCTAAGAGTGACCAAAAAGGAAAAGACTGTGTTCTTCCAACGTACACACTCTTAGACCTGAATGGATTCTACGCATTGGATCTTGTTTCATACTATTTTATTGATTTAATGGACCTTTCAATTTATAGATATGGATCTCAGACTTATGAATGGGGATATTCCCGAAACTTGCAATGGAAAAAGGAAGTTAATTAGACTTAAAGAAAAGGCCCAACAGTTTACCAGATAATTGATAAGTCGGGCATTCCCGGCCACCAAGTGAAACCGGTGGTTTCTTGGTCACGACCTGCTACAGCTAAAGTTCCATTTAAGGAATTTCTTTTAAAATTTGCATCCAGCTCTTCCCCCCCTTCCCAAATAGTTTGATAATAAATTTTGCGTTGGCAATAAATGATGACATTTTGAATGAGATGGGTTTATTTATTTTTTTTAAATGTTAGCAATAAAATATAAATGTTGAGAGGAAATTTTGAGTTATGGATTGTGTGTATATATGTGTGCTGTTCGGAAGGTTTTTAATTATGTGTTTTCCTTCTGAAAAAAAGGGGGGAAAATATTTTTGCATTGGGTTGAGCAATACTCTTCTTAAGATTACTTGAGGTAATTACTTCTACTCAAGTTTTTCCTCCTCTGATTTGCAGGAAATGCTGTTGTTACTTCTTCCTCTCCTTAACTCGTCAACTGTTAAAAGCTTATTTCGCCCATTTTCAAGGGACAAGTCTTCAAGCTCTGAAGAGGATGATACTTGTTGTCCCATTTGCCAAGCAAGTCCAACCACTCCATTTCTTGCCCTCCCATGTCAACATAGGTATATTACTGAATTTCTGCTCTTGATTTTCACTTCTATATTTTTCCTAGTTAACTTTACACTGTGGTCTTCAATTTCTTGTCCCATCGTAAGTAAAATTTCTTGTCCTTTCTTGGCCTAAAAGTTCTTGCGTCATTGTGGGCTTTAGGTTATCATTCGATCTTGGATTTGAATTTCTTACCCACCTCATGAAGCAGCTTCTTTCTACAGGGGCATGGATGATTCTAGAGCCCCACTACAAAATCCTAAGCCCCAATTACTGTCTCAGTTTTGGCATATTTTGGTTCATATTGTGACTGCAGACCAACACGCACTGATATATGCTGCTGAACCAATACCAAAAGCTATTTGGAAAAGTTTCTCATACACAGCTCCGCTTGATCCATGTTCTCGAGTCTGGCTATTTTCTAATTACCGTGGCAGCTGCCAACTATTTGGCTAAAACTTGTGATTCTTTCCTGTTGGCAGGTACTGTTATTACTGTCTTAGAACGCGTTGTGCTGCATCTTCATCATTCCGGTGTTCCAGATGCAACGAACCTGTAGTTGCCATGCAGCGGCATGGTTTAATCAACCAAAAAATTTCAACTCAATGATGCGTATACTGCATTAGAAAGAAGAAAAGGTGTAAAATTGCCTGAATATGACTTACAAATTAATCAAGTATTGAGACTTTCATCTTTAAAACATTTTTTCTCATTAAATGGGGATTCATTCTTTACCATCATTCTGTCGTTTAAACAGGTTATTTTCTGATTTTCTGAGAGAAAATTATTCATTTGCATACATATGCCACAGTCATTGAGATTAATGCCAAGAACGTGATCCCATATGAATCCAAACTCTTTGATTTTAGACTATGATTGACCAATTTTCTTCTGACAAAAAATGTTTGTAGAAAAGATTTAGAGGACTGAAAAGTAGTAACTACTTGAGAATCCCATAAGAATCCAAACTCTTTGATTTTAGTCTATGATTGACCAAATTTCTTCTGACAAAAAATGTTCGTAGAAAAGATTTAGAGGACTGATAAGTAGTAACTACTTAAAGAGTAAAACAAGATATAGGTGGATCCGGAACCAACCATAATAATTTCAATTCCTAAATTTTTAGAATCGTAACATATTAGATTAAACATGGTACCCTACCCATTGGTTCCGGTTTGGTTCTAGCACTACAAAAACATGTGGAATTACCAACCGAAATTACCGACTGAATATTTTTGGTCGGTAAAATTTGCTAATTACTGACTGAACACCGACTGTATAAATAAAAAATAATTTCTAACCAATTACCGACCAAAATATTACCGACCGAAGTTTCAGTCGATAGTCGGTCGGAAAATACGGTGCTGAAGATTAATGGCGCCAACAATTACCGACCGAATATTCAGTCAGTAATTGATAATAAATAGCGACCGAATTACCAAATAAAATATGGTCGCTAAAATAATATTAATTATAAAAAAATAGACATTTTATCGATCGAATAAAATTTCAGTTGGTAACTTATACATTGTACTGACCGAATTATCAATCAATATGTTAAATAAAAAAAAACTAAAAAAATAATATATATATATATATATATATAATATTATTATTATTTTACCTTCAAGTCATGCAGCGAGTTTACTGACCAAATATAGTTCGGTCGGTAAAATCTATTTTTTTTTAAGAAATCACTGATCGAATTATGTTTCTGTAAGTAATTCGGTCAATAATTTTACCAATCGATCCTATTTCGATCTGTAATTTACTACCGATAAGACAAATACCGACCGATTGAAAATTCGATCGGTAATCTCCAGTTTCCTTGTTGTGGAGGGTACCATATTTTGGATCTAATACATTAATACAGGAAAAAAAATCAATGCTTTCTTTACACCTTCATTGTTTTGTTATTTTACTTTATTTGTTTGTTATTAGATATGTTAAGTAGATATGAATGAGACATTTTGATCGCTGGAAACGAGTAATATAATACTTTTTAGAATAATATTTGTGAATTAAGCTAGACAATGTTATAAGAAATTTAATTAAAATTTTATACAATGTTTATTTCAAGCGGAAAAGTGGAATGACAATATTTATTGAAAACATACTAAAGTTAATATTCATAAAATGGTATAAAAGTTTTCAATATCTTTATGTATTACAGTTGCTGGTATTTGAATTATGAATGTTAAATGTGTAAAATGTCCATGAACATGTTTTGTATTTATTATACCAGATGTGTGTTGGACAATTATGACCCATAGCGTCACTATTTGTATAGATCATGGTGTTGTTGTACAAATTAACTATGTGACAAAGGAGATTGCACTCTTATCATTTGTGTTTAGATCACCTAGATGTATAAATGATGAGAGGTCCCTGTGATTTATTTCTGGATTGAGAATGATATGAGACAGTATCAATCCACGAAGGATAAATCATTAAATATCCCTAGTCAGAGCATTATCGAGATTGGACATCGATGAATGCGTAAAAGACTAGTATTACACTTGTGCGCGTTGTGAGGGCACAACAACATAGTTCTCATATATTTGGGTATAGGATATTCATGCAAGTGTAATAGGAGGTTGTGTTTCACCGATGGTACGGGAAACAGCTTCGCTCTGGATATACCCCCTCGGAATTCCATTGGTAGTATGACTATATGTCTATGGAAGTCTGAAATCAGGGTAGGTGTATTTAGTCTTAACCTGAGACTTGCACCGCCAATACTTGCGACAATCAATATACTTTGGTTGCGGTCGTCCGGGACTTTAACAGGTTCTGTGTACGCCAATGCTGGGTATATTGAGAATCATAGTGTGTTGGGTGTGATGTCAAGACGGAAGTGTCACTCCAGTCATATGGAGATGATGATCGCGCAGGGATACAGAACTGGTTCTCTAAAAAGGTTACAACCGTCGGGATAATATGACTTGGTCATGATTATCCGATATTAAAGAGACTAGTTGCTCGTAATCCGATATATGCTTCGTACGGGGTTGACACTGTACCAGCCCCAGGCCTCGCATGTGATCATCCGATACTGGACAGAAATACGCAATACTACGTATACTACGCCTGATATAGATCCTTTATTCCTGTAAGGATATTTCCGGAGATAATATTCCGAACACAATCATAAAATGGCCCATTGTTATTTAGAAGTCTTTGGCCCAATCGTCATAAGATACGTTATTATCCCAGTTTAAATGGCCCAACAAGCCCATATCTCATGACAAAAGATCCAAATGGATCCAAATGGCAATGTTCCCAAACACAAGCATACAAGGGAGATAACATAAGCATAAAATAATAACTTCTACAGTGTGGCCCACCATCATTTCAGAAGCATTGGGCCTAATTGGCATAAGATATGAACTTGCCCCAGTTTAAATGGCCCAGCAAGTTCACATTTTTGACAAAGATTCCAACTGCATCAAAATAAGGGTGGTCACAAGGAAATATTTGTTATAGGCTATACAACTCGGTCTATGGGTGGGTTCGCAGGAGTGTAGACAAAGGCTCTCATCGGCGAAGGATGGCCCACAACTAGGTCTCCCCAATCAAGGGTTCGAGGAACCAAGTGAGCACACCCTTTTTTATACACTAAAGTACGTGCCAATGAGCTATGGTGTGTGACTGACTGTCAAATGGATTTCCCGTTGTAGATTCCCCGGAGGGAAGGTGGAGCGAGGCTCACTTAAATACCCAAGCCTCTTAGGCTCTTATCGCTTGGTGTCAGGAATAAACAACGAGTCCTCCAAATTAGTCCATCACAATAGGCTACGAGTAGATGGCTATCTAGGTGCCTTCACAACTTTTCCTTCTAGAAAGGTAGTGAGTGAAGGAAGACACAAAACCATTACCTAGCCTCAAAATGCCTTTGATCACAACCCTCATTCCACACATTTGTAGACACGGTTAATTAAAGCATAAATCTATACATTACAAGGCATTATTTCGGGGCCGATTCTCTATCCCCAGTGGAGTCACTAGAACTGTGGGAGCACAGGAGAACTGGGCGACGCATGATGTTCTAGGCTCGGGGGCCTAGTTGGGAGTACGAGAGTAGCCAACGGAGGACTAAACCGGAGAATAAGGGAGTCGCCACCCGGTGTGAACCGGGAAAAGATTTAAGGCCGCACTCACCCCTCGCAAGGGAAGACCTCAAACAATGGGTTCGGAATGGTCCCTTACTTATGCAACTTGTAATGTAAAGATTTATGCAATAATCCAACCAAGCCTATGACAATATTTCCAAGTGCACCACAATCCTAAGTTCACATGCTTAAAAGTAAAGTTTACATCTAACATACATAAAATCAAATCTTATTGCCAAGTTCACATGCTTAAAAGTAAAGTTTACATCTAACATACATAAAATCAAATCTTATTGCCAAGTTCACATGCTTAAAAGTAGGCATTTGCAACAACAAGCACATAACGTCATAAGAATTCAATCATTCATGTAAACATAAACACAAACAGTCATGGTAACATTTGCATGTAATATAAAGGAAATCAAAATGACGACAAACGTTGTTGTAGGCGCATTATGTAAAGAAGCATATAAAATATGGTCAAAACAACTGCATGATAAACGGAATCAATACAAACACATAACTTGAAAAGACGAAAAAAGACACGAATCTAATTATGCCAAAGATGAACAATCAAAGGTGCAATTTTACATTAAAGATGAACATGCCATAATGTGATGCTAAAGAATGCAACTAACATGAGTGAAAGAAAGGAATACCGAGAAGAAGAGAAATGCAATATGCGCCTATATCCGTGCAATTACTACCAATTTTCCATTAAGCATGTTATATGTGATACAAGATTATGCAATGAGATGTCATATGGATGGATGATATGGAAAAGAAAGCATGTCACAACATCGCGCGACAAAAAAAGGAAATAAAGTGCATGGTAAAAATGACATTTTGCAAAAACAGCGATAAATCGCATAAATAACGGCGCGGCAAAACATCACGGCAAAGGTAGCCTTAAGGCATTTTCCCTCGAATTAAGGACCTTTAAACCACCCTAGTTAAGCCCATGCGCACACAATGCATAATAAAGTCCCATAAATAGAGATGCACAAAAAAATGGATTTTGGAAAACAGCGATAAATCGTGTAATAAACAGCGCGGCAAAACATCATGGCAAAAGGTAGCCTTATGGCGTTTTCCCTCGAATGGAGGACCTTAAAACACCCTAGTTAAGCCCATGCGCACATATTACATAATGCATAAAAAAATAAAACAAATAAATAAAGAATATCGGATTTCGTATGCCCGATTGAACACATCTCTCGTCCAATCAAGTATACATCATCCGACGCGGCGAAGCATCAGGTAAAGGATTTTAACCCCTTTAAGGGGACCTTTCATCGCACTTGCTAAGCCCAGGCGCACATATTACATAATGCATAAAGAAATAAAATAAATAAATAAAGAATATCGGATTTCGTATACCCGATTGAACACATCTCTCGTCCAATCAAGTATACATCATTCGGCGCGGCGAAGCATCGGGTAAAGGATTTTAACCCCTTTAAGGGGACCTTTCATCGCACTTGCTAAGCCCATGCGCATCATCTCCATATGACATAAATGAATGATATGCAGAAATTAAAAGACAGAAAAATTAAACGGCAAATAATCAAATGAACAAGATAACATAAAATCAACAAGTGGCGTTTGCTCAAGTGGTACGTGGAATTGTTGCCCAAGTACAAACCGCACTGCCATCCATTCGGATTCGGCTACGGAATTTACGTCTTGGTTTCCATCCTATATACGACAAGAGACGACACTTCCATTCATCCAACATCCACAACAAACATCATATACACCACAAATGCCACAAATACAGAAAATGTAATCAAAATAAATGACCAGAAATTAAATAGAAATAAGTGTGAAAAATACCCTCAGGTCTAACCTTTTTAGTTGTCCTCGGACTTACGTTTCGCGGAGATCGGAAGGGATAAAAGCTCCTTACTCTTCCGATTCACTGGTTCAATGTTTTAGCTCACTGTTTCGCTACTTTAGCCGCCGTTTTCACTCCGTTTTTCTGCTGTTTCGGGTGTATTTTCTGGTCACTATTTCAGGTGTTTCCGGGGGCTGTTTTTGGTGGTTTCGGGGTGCAGTTCGGGGCAGTTTTCGTCACTGTTTGGGGCGATTTCTGGACTATTTTTAGGTGCAGTTTTGGAACAGTTTCTGGACAGTTTTTTAGGCGGTTAGGGACTGTATTTATGGGGGATTCTCTCGGCAGGTTAGTCTTGGTTCGTGAAGGGCTGAGTCATGTAAGGTGTGTGCTTGTTTTGATGATTTGTGGGCTGTGCGTCAGTGAGGGACGCATGAGGGGCGTTGTCTATTTGGTCGGTGAGTGTCTTAGCGTGAAGGCAGGCTGTGTTCGTGCATTTGTTGAACAGAGCCAAGGGGACGTGCGTGGCTTACGAGAGTGTGAAGGTGGCGTTGAAGGGTGAAGACAAGTGGGCAGCAACGTGTGGCGTGTAGGGCCTTGGGTGTTTATGCGCTAAAGTTATGAGTCAGAGGGGAAGTGGCATGTTGGTGGCGTGGTTAAGGGGGCAGCTAACGTGTGAAAGGTTTATTGTTTGTTGTTTGTGACGTGTCAGGGTGAAGGTTGCTGTGTGCTTCTGCGTGAAGGATGAAGGCTATTGGCAATGGCTTTACGTGAGGGGTATGTCACGATAATGGAAGGCTGCTGTGTGTATGGTTTTTTAAGGTGTTGATGTGTGGATGGTAGTGAAGTTGGGTGATAAGGCCGTGTGAGAGTGAATGAGAGGAGAGAGGTTGTATATTTTTGTGTTTATTGCATGGCCATGGACGTTAAGGGGCTGTGAATGTAGCTTTAGGGTTTTAATTTTTGTTTCTTTTTTTCTGTGGTGCCGTGTGGTATTGGAGAGCACTAGGGTTTAATTTTTGGTTTGTTTATATAATGAGGGGATGTATTAGGGTTAGGGTTTGCGTGGTTTAATTAAGGAATAAAATCAATTATATTAGGTGTATTTTAATTTGATTATTTTAGGCAAGAAATATGTGTATTTTAGGTGGGTAATATTTAAATTAGGTGATTGATTTCTTTAATTTAGGAATGAAATTATTTTAATTTGGAAATGAATTATTTAATTTTGGTATTAGATTTTGATTTAATTTTAATTTAATTTATTTAATTGGATTTAATTTGTGAATTTAATTTTAATTTATTTAATTGGTGCTACTTTGTGAATTTAATTTAATTAATTTAATTGGTTTGTGATTTTTAGATTTAACATTTAATTTAATTAATTTGGTTATTTAATTTAATTGAATTTGTGATTTTAATTGAATTGTATTTTAATTTAATTTGTGAATTTAATTTAATTAAGATTTCATTTTAATTGGTTTGTGATTTTTAAGAATTTAATTAATTGATTGGTTATTTATTTTAATTTCGATTATTTTAATTTAATTTGATTTTAATTTAATTGGTTTCAATGGATTTTAATTTAATTCAAATTAATTTAACTTGTGTTTAATTGGTTTCGATTCAATTTAATTTGTGTTTAATTTAATTGGTTTTAATTTATTTAGATTTAATTTAAATTTAATTTGTGACATGTATTTTAAATGTTTTAATTATTCTTGGATGTGATTTAACGAGCTTGGCCTAAGGTTAAGTTTTAAAACGGAGATTCAACAGCGAACTTGAAGCTAAACACGTGAACTAAATCCAACAAAACGTCAATTCTTGATGCTTCCCTTCCGACGTCCGTTTCCCGCGATTTTCGCGACTTAAAAGATAGTTTTCTCCAAATAAGACTCCTCATCGGGTTTCACATGCAAAAATGCAATGTCTACACTGAGTATAGGGCTTTTGCTGATACTACAGTTGAGCTATTATGGTTACGATGGCTGTTGGAGGATATTGGTGCTCCTCAACCCCCTTCTATCAGACTTTACTATGACAACCAGAGTGCTATTCAAATCGCTCATAATGATGTTTTTCATGAGTGAACCAAACATATCGATATTGATTGTCACTTCATATGTCAAAATATTATTCAGGACACTATTGAGTTGATTTATCTCCAATCCGCTGACCAATTGGCGGATATTTTCACTAAGTCATTTCTTCCCAGCCGCTTTCTCACTCTTGTTTCCAAACTCAAGCCGGTCCATTTACTACCACCTTGAGTTTGAGGGGGGATGTTAAGATATGGCAAGATATGTTACCAATTATAATCAATTGTAATTAAGCCAATTGATTATAATTGATTTTGTAATTAATTGTACATTATTACCATAATATTGTAACGGATATATTCCCAAAATATCCGAGCTTGTAAGCCTATATAAAGGCAACATTGTTTTTCACCCTAATAGTTAAGAAAACAATATTTTCTTCAAACTCACTCTCTCGATTTCTCAATTTCTAACAAACAGTTTGGTTACATTTCAAACTACTCCATAGACTACTGTTCATTGATAGAAGAGGATAAAATAAAAGGGAGTGTAATAAAAATATTTAAAATATATTATGTAGATTAATGGAAATAGATGGAATTGAGTGGAATGGATATAAGGGAATGGTAAAAAAAAAAAGTAGTGAGCGATTGAAAATGAGTTATCTAAATCGGAGGTTGGGGGTTGAGATGAAACATAATTTTAAAAAAAATAATATTATCTGTGAAAATAAATTTGGCATTTGAAAAAATAATATTAAGATATTTATCTTTTTTACTTTTAAAATCTAAAATGACACAAATATCTTTAAAACTTATTTAGTTACCTTCCATTTCTTTAATGTTTGTTTATCATACAATGTTTTGGAACATTACAATATAAACATCTCATTTTTTCCCAAACAAAATTATGGTACGTTACTCTCTATTTTGTTTCGTTCCATTCAATTGGGTTATATTCCATTATAAATTATCTCATTCCATCAATCCAAAAATTGCCTTACGGTTTGACTATTCGAAAAATATAAAATTTGAGTAAAAGCAATCTATTTGATCACTTATGAGTGGGGATGGCAAAAGTCTCTATGGGGTCTCGGTACGTTAGGATCGGGTAATGAAATTATTTTCTATATCCATTAGTTGAGCAGGTTGGGTACTTGTATTAACGTCCCCGTCCAATTAGAGGTAAAATCCTCGTATGAATGGGGATCTACACCTTCTCGTACATGATCGCGATATTATATATGTAGCACGCAAGTGCACGTATCGCTCAAGTAATATAATGACTGGTAGTCGGATGTCAAACCCACATGGATTTAATATTTTTCTTATCAATACCAAGACTAACCTACTTAACTTAAACTAAACTATTGAGAATGCGAGTTGGTTTAATTGATTTAATTGAAAAGTAAATCACAAACAAATAACACTTTTTGAAGAAACCTTATAAGATAGAAGAATTTAGGATTGCAACTTCACCTAAGCATGCACATAATAGTTCATACAATTTTCATTCAATTGGGTTATTATTTTTTATTAACCTAGAACACTAAATTATTCACAAATATCTTTCGATGGTCATGTAAATATATTCGGAATAACTCAATTAACTATATGTTTATGTTAATTAATCCTAAAATGAAATCTATTCAAAGAACTAGATCACGCGTTATTATTCTCACGGCTAATTCTCTTTGTCGAGTTCCTAAGGATTTACCGAGACTATTCTATTATTGGTCAGACACAATAAAAAAAAAAACATTTAAAGCACAGAGAATAATCAATAACAATCCCAAAAGAATAAAAATATGCAAATAATTAATTAAATATACTCGAGATCCATTACAACCCTAGATTTAATGAAATAGTTACTCATAATATTCGATAAAAATAAGCTAATCATTAATACATGACAAAGAACCCATAAAAAATAAAGTTAGAGAGAACATGGAAGAAAAAAGCTCTCGTTTGCAGTCTTCAAACTCCAACTTTGGTTAACGCACATGTTTTTGCCTTACTTTAAGCGTTCTTCCATGCTATTGGACTCTAAAATTATGTTATGAGACTCGTTTTAGGTTTTGGCATGAACTTGTGCTTATATATAAGGTTCAATAGGTGTTTCCTACTCAAAAATCGGATACAAGGAAAACTGCGGATAAATTTCCCATCTCGCGACTTAATCTTTCACTTTTGGCGCACGTCGTGATGCTCAATAGGCAACGTCGCGAAGCGAGCCCATCATATAAACAAATTGTAATCTTCCTAAATTTTATAAAGGTGCACGTCTCGACGCACGACTAGCGTCGGGACGCACGTTTTAATTCTGAATTTTTCCCGATTTGCTCTGTATCTTACCGTTTTTATCTCTAGTTAATTTCATTGAGTCATGATATGATTTTAACCTGTAAAAACACACCTCAAACACAACAAACTCATAAAAACTCGATATTACCCACAAAATGTTAATATAAATGAGAAGGAAATATATAGATATTAACCGCTCATCAATATCCATTAATTGAACATGACGGTACGAATATTGATATCCATATACCATACTCGGCATGTTGCCATCGCACTTATGAGTAGGGGTGTGCAAATCGAACCCTAACCGTTGGTCAACCCGTGACCCGCGTGAGTTGGGTGCAGGTTGAATTTGGCTAACCCGTGCGGGTTAAGGGTTGTTACTGTGCGAAAAAAATTCAACATGCATCCCTTGATCTAATATATTTATTATTATTTAATTTTTTATTTTAATTAATATGATATTTTAATTTTTTTATTGAATTTTATATTTTAATATTTTTCTCCTTTTATACATTATATATTTTTTAAATGTACATTATTGAATTTTTAATTATTTTTTAAGAAATAACAATATATTCAATCTGCACAACCCAACCCGTGCGTCCCGAATTTTGCGAGTCGGATTGTGTGGGTCAGGTTAAATTGGAAAAATCCTAACCCGTACTATTTGCAGGTGCACACTCCTATATATGAGTGAAAAAAAATTCTTATAAAAGAATCTTTATTTAAAATAGCGTTATATTATTTTAATCAAATTAAACAGGTCCACTTTAGTTATATGATTTTAATACATAAATAATTATAAGTTATAATAATGTGATATAATAATTATATAATATTAATAAAAGAGAAATAATGTAAATAAATTTATATTATTTTAATCAAATTGAATGAGGCTTATTTTAATATTTTAATAACTTCAACTACTACTATTCCAATAAAATGAAGAGAGATAAAATATAATATAATAATATTTGAAGAGAAATGTATTACTTTTAAATATTGAAGAGTGATAAGTAAAATCTAATTTGATTCGAAGAATTTCAATTGATGTTTCTTTTGAAATCATTTTTAATATGACTCTTTTATTTAATAACTAAATAATATTGGAATAGTTTTTTGAAATTGTTCTAACACGTCACGGTATTTTTGTCCATTGTAGAAGTGTTTTTCTATGGTCTGCCATTTTGTAATAACACCCCTTACAAGTTTGTATAAGTATTTTCAATAAACTAGTGATATGCAATTAAGCATTTAAGTTCTTTTTAGTTTTCTTTTTGTCTTTTAGTCATTTTTACCATTAAAGTTGTCTCAATAAGTGATTAATTTGATTATTTTATCGTATAACATAAATAAACTATTTTATTTAGAATATTATTTTGATTTTCACAAAATTTGGATAGTTCTATATAATATTAAATGTTTATGGCCTGTTTACTTTGTTGATGAGTTCAATAATTATCTAAACTTTCTATTTGTATTTTTTGTACTTGCCCACAACATTTTATAACGTAACAATTTTAACTACCTCTAAAGTACCAAATAAACAAATGTATTATACATCTATTAGTGGTATCTCATGAAATATACTATTAAATATTATCATTTTTTTTTTTGAAAGATAAAAGATATCATATCAAATTTAACAGAGAATTAACATAATTTGTGATGGAACCAATCCAAACCTCATAGCTCGAATTGCTAACAACATATTTAGCTAATCGATGAGCTTTCGAGTTACAATATCTAGGAATGAACATAATATTAGCATTTCCTAACTTCCTAACTATTCGTCGTATCTCAGAAATCACTCAACTATTTTCTTTCTCACTGCTATCTTGGCATTTGGCGAGAAACACAATATTTTGTGCATCGGCTTCCACAATAAGAGGCATCATTTTCATTTCTCCAGTAAATTTTAAACCCATCAATATTGCCTCAGCTTCAATGAACTACACACTACTGGAGTTCACCTCTGAAAATAATGGGTTGAGCCGCAGCAGCTACCGTATCACCGTTGTCATTTTGAATTATAGCCCCCAAGCCTGCGCGATTCCTATCCTTATTTATTGCCGCTTCCACGTTAACTTCGTACCAATCAGTCTAGGGAGTTATCCACCTTTACCTCTCAGCTCTATTGCGTTGCTCATCCTCTCAGACAATCTTCTTTTTATCATATTGATTAGAAATATTTATGATATTTACATTATACTTTTTATTGGGCTAAAATGGGCTGATTGAACACTTTGCTATGAGGCCTTCGTTTTGAAATCTTTATCAAGATTCCACAAGTCACAGAAGAGTAGGCCCCATATTCAGAGCTTCAGAAATTGGATTTTATCATTTAAAAGCCCACAGAGTCCACATCTTCTACAAGCAAAGCCATCTAAATACCAACATGTTCAAAGTAATTATGCTCAAATTTTCTATAATTTGTTCTAGATTTCTGACTAATAAATCTTGTTGAAGTTCATATTTCTTCATTATTGGACCACGCTTGTGATTGTTGACTCTCAATTTTTGTTGCTAAAACATTCCAACTAGTTTCATTTTGAACCATTTCACTTATAGGTTGATTAATGGGACATCATCAAATGTTAATTACTTCACTTGTATATATTTTGACGCTATAGTATTATATCTTGAATTATTATCTTATTAAACTCAGTAGTCTATAGGTATATCTTTATGATTTTTTCCCTGACTTGACATATGATAATACCATTTACTCTCATTTTCTCACCATGATATTTAAAAATTTATGTTGTACATGTCAAATCATCTTATTCGTGTTTCTCTCATTTTCTGATTCTACCTCTATTTTCATTCTAATTTATTTTACTTACATGGAAAAAAGTAGTAATAAAAGAGGTTTGTAGCTAGCAATTAAATTAGGTGCTGCCTTGTTAGATAAACACATAGAGGAAACACCCCCATATAATTTAAGGTCAATTTTTCCTAAAATATGTTATGATCAAGGGTGCAATATAAAGCTTGGACAAAGAAATTTCAAACTGATGGGCTCCTCATATAGCTTGGTTGTTACTAGGGAAGGTAATGAGCCCGATATGAGAATGTTAATATATGTATTTGTCTTGTTCAATCAATGGGTACGAAAATTATTTCTTTATCCGCCTCTAATGTATCGGGTCTCCACGGATCTCTGTATAGGGTCATTGTTCACACAGAGATTTTACCTCTATATGAATGGAGATGTATAAAAATTATTATCTTATTCATTCCTAATGTACCGAACCTCACATACCCATCCCAATGAGAATTTTACTATGCAACTTGCCACAAGCATCCATAGCAATAATGTGAGATATCAAAACAAATATCAGCCAAATTGTTTCAAATTTCAATCCATTGAGCAAAATGAAATGCAACTGCAATTAATTAGATGCTGTTTTTGGTTCAATTAATTAGTTTAGGACCATTACATTAATACAAATGATGACATTTTGAATGAGATGGGTTTATTTATTTATTTATTTAAATTATTCTGCTATAGTAGTTGTCACAACATTCTCATTAAAGGCTATTAGGGGACAAACACTTATCTAAATTAAATAGTAGTAAAAGCAAGATTTGTGGTTTATTTTGCCTGGATTATAAATGCCACAATTTCTGATATCTGTTTCCAATAATTAGGTTTCCATCATTATCATTGAAAGAACATTAAGGTATAAACATGATTTCTCATTAAATATTATAACTACTACACATATTCCTTGATGGGCATTTTTGGTTCATGATTGATTTGCCACATTGAATGACCAGGCAACTAACAACAAAAGTAGTCAAGCCTGGATTCTTGATCTGCAAATTATTTTTTATTATTAGCCAACACTTTTTTTTTAAATAGTTGAAAATTCAGTCATCAAATCACTCCTTCCGAACTTAAGCGAAAGTTAATTTGAAGCTTTATTGTAGGCCTAACTGTTTAGTACTGAAGGGTCATCTCTATGGCTAGGAAAGCAAGATATAAAAGTATTATCAAATTAAGGTGAGAATTTGATTGAAATTTATGTATTAGAATAACTTTCAACCTTATCTAATGTCTAAATTCAGAACATGTCAGATCTGCCTCCAAATATTTAAAAAATATATATATTACCTAGCACTGAACCATCGATGGGAATCTTATGTATCAAATAACACTTTTAATCTCTTATTAAATGTTATGTGATCAGAATAAACTGGATCTACCACCCAATAATCAGAAAATTATTTGCATAGCACTTGAATACATTAGAAGAAAATGATCTTTTAACGTCGCCTGATCGAGGAAATATTTTAGCATTACATAAGCTGCCCTGACGCTAAAATATGTTTGCGTCGCCAGTCGTCGTCACAAAATCTGGTATTAGACGACACATAAATTTGATAATGTTACGTTGACAAGTATAGGTGATGTTAATATTATTGACTTTTAGTGACGTCAAATTAGTATCGTTAAATGTGAACAACTATTAAATTTAGCATCGCCAATTTTTAATTTTTTTTAAAAAAAATATTATTAAAATATATATGTAATTATCAATAATTACATATATATTTTAATAATATTTTTATTTTTAAAATTAAATTAAAATTATTATTATATATATATAATGAAAGTTTTATTACATACAAAAATTTTATTACACTTAAAGCTTTATTGCATCTATCGTGCTTGGAGGAACTGTGGAGGTCGATCCTGCAACATTACGCTGAGTTAGCGATCTCTCCACAAGCGCCTGCAAGCTCGTTATTTCCCAATCTTACTCCTCATTTTGCCTTCTTAGCATATTTTGAGTCTCTTTCAACTGCTCTATCAAGATAGTGACCTCCTTTGAGGAGCCGGACGATCGAGAAGTAGTTGTTGCCGCCTTCCGTCGAGTGTCAATCCTGACGTTATAACTTATAAGAGGTGGTTTTTTGGAACGCCTGACATGAAAACTCCTCATCATCTAAAGACTGTAAGTCATACATGAGGTTCTGTGTCTAGATGTCCATCATGCACTCCTACATTTTAAGATTCTGTGTTAATGGAAAATATTGAATATATAATTTATATAATTAAACACTTACATAGCACTTTCATGCATCATCGTTCACCCAACCTTTATTTTGAGTGTTGTGGGTGAGCTGGAAAAAATTCGACATCGAGAGGGGTTGCAACACATCTCCCATGCTGCTTTACTGCAGAAGAAAAATATTAATTAATAATTAAATATTGTTAAAATACAGTTAAGTAAACATATATCCACTAACCTCGGAGTGTTCGTTGCGATGCGCGAAAAATGGCTTGGAGCCTCCAACATGGTTAAATCGTAAATTCTGTCGGTTTACTTTATTTCGCTTATAAAGTTTTTACAAAAAAAAATAAGAAGTTAGTCGCCATTTTATTTCAAAAAGACTGTAAAATGAAATATTATGAAAATTTAAAACTTATTATGTATTCATCTGAAGCCCACATACCACACAGATACCCTCAATCCTCATCACTGATGTCATGCGTCTAATGTGAAACAACATTATCTGCACCACGCTCGTTAAAGATTGGCTTGAGTTTCTTCATTTGATAGTTTGAGTATGTCTTGGCCATGCAGTGGTCGACATACTTGACCACATTCGGAACAGTCAAGTCAACTTCGAACCATTCCTGCACAAAAAAATATAATAGTTAAAGACTTCATTTAAAAAATAAAAAATAAAATTGAAGCTTAAAATGATACTTATTGATAAGACTGTGAACAAGTCGCGGCGCGTCCGCTTCGCTATCTTTGTCCAGCATGTCTACAGCTGGGGAGTGTCATACCACGTAATAGTCCTAATTGCTTTGGTGAACCCTGAAATATGGAGACCCAGTTGTCTCTCTCCATCATCAGATATGTGAATCGATATCCGTCTGTGGACCTTCACGTGAAGCACCAATTCAAAACCCCTTGTTTGACCTCGAGATCGTCTTATTGTGGGGGTTGGGTCAGCTGCCTGAGCAGGTGGCTCAGAGATGGAACCTGCCACACTGCAGGTGGATAGAGCGGGTCTCTTGTGTTATCCGAGGGCCATCTGAAAAAAATAAACAATCAGTTATGTTAAATCCGGAAAAAAAAAACACTTGCCACATCATTTTGAGGCACCAAAATTGGTTATTTACCTCAATTATTTGTGCCATTAGCACACCAAGTGTTTAGGGTTGTATGGGGGTTTCAAAATTCCCCATACAACCCTATGATAATTTATAAAAAAAAAAATTGAAAACAAACCATAACACAAAATCAAGAAAAACTTACTTGTGTTATTATTAGAGTGATATTCGTTTTGAGAGGGAAGAAGTAGGTCAGATAGTGATGAATAAGGCTATGTTGGTGTTATTATAAAGAATATTTATCATCTCCAAGTCGAGCGACACTAAATATTTACTTTTGACCTTTAGCGTGCTAATAAGTAGCGACACTCAAAGTTATAAAATTCAGCGTCACATATTTATCGGGGACGCAAAATTTTATAGATTTAGTGTCACGCACTAGTTTAGCGACGTTAAATGTTGAAATTAAAAACTTTAAATTTTTATTTTTCTCTCCATACAAATGGCGACGCTAAAATTTTATGATTGATATTTAGCGTTGTCTGTCTGTAGCGACGCTAAATAGTATATATTTATTTTTTTTTAAAAAAAAATGACATATTATAAAATTTTAATTTTTTTTATTAAACTTTAATAAAATTTATAAATTTATTAACCATTATTAAATCTCTGCTCGGTTTCAACGTCCGACGTAAACTCGTCTTCAACTACATCTTCTTCTCGATCGTCATCTTTTTCTTAGTTATCATCCAAGTTTTGGATGACCTTAATAGTATTAATGTCATTTTGTGTAAAATGAATAGTGATAATATCATTCTAGACAACATTTGGTAACTGAAATATTTACTCGACATCCTCTTCGAATTGATCATCAGTGACATTTTATTTCTCTTGAACGTCTCAAATACCCATTTAGTTTAATTTTTCCATGACTTTCCATCCATTTCCAAATTGTGGGTCATCCAGATACATGACAGGACATGCTTGATGCTAGAAAATGTATGGATCATCTTTGTACCAATCATGTTGAATGTTGATCGACGCTAGATGGTGATGGAACATAATTCTCCTCTTTTTAGGATCAGTGTCAAACTACTTACATGCGAACAAGACAATCCAACGATTAAGCCTGTAAATCAATTCAATAACTCCTTGCAGGATACCGTAACTTCTGGAACTGTAATCCCACAGTTTCGTGTTGAGTGCGAAATATCTCTTTGCTTTGTGGTAAAGTGCACATCATTAACGATACAACCAAAATACTCATATGCTTAATTCATAAACTAAATATTTACCTAATTAAACTGTAAACCCTAATTCTAGGGAATTTACTCTAAAATTTATAATGGATAAATAAATTACTATAATAATAGTGATACATTAGAGAAAATACATACCTCAATTAGCTTTGTGTTGGATTGGGGTTGAAAATGTTGAAAATGAGTATTTTTTACGTGGGTATTTGAAGAAAAATGAATAAATAGAAGAATGGGGGTTGAGGGTAGGTGGTATTTTTGAAGGCTTTTTAGCGTCGTCGGAAAAAGTCAACGCTAAATGTCATACATTTAGTGTCACAACTAATATTCGACGTAAAATCTTACAACATTTAGTGTCGAAAATTAGATAACGAAGCTAAATTACTATATTTTTAGCATCGAATTTAGGTATCGATGCTAAATATTGTAATCTTTAGAATCGAATATAGTTAGTGACGCAAAATATTTTCATATCTAGCTTCGCAATTCATATTCGACGCTAAATATTGACGATTCTTTATATTTAGCGTCGAAAATAAGGTAGTGACTCTAAATGTCATAATTTTTTACGTCGAAAGTTCGTTGGTAATGTTAAATATTGTAATTTTAGTGTCGGTGCTTCTAGTGTCGTAAGATGTTGTTAATTTTAGCGTCGTGAGATTTTGGCGACGCTAAATTATAGATTTACATATGATTTTTTCAGCGATGTTAAATCTTTGGAAGCTAAAGATTATATTTCTTGCAGTGATAATTACTTACATGTGCATATAAGAAAAGTGTGAATATTCAAACAAATTGATGGTCCTCTATCTTATTGATGAAATTTTTTTATTAATGTGCACTCTTATGAAAATATTTCATTGCTAGAGCCTAAAATATAAGAGCATTATCACTAATGTTCTTGGAGAGAAATTAAGATACATACTGAGTTGAATTTACTAGGAGCATAAGATCAACAGTAAAGAAATAAGTGGAATCCATATAAAATTCACATTAAATAAATTATATCAGTTATTGATTCAATGCTTAGCATTAAATCCTGATACATATGAGATTGAATAATTCTATACACTAGCTTTATGTCAATTATACATTCACTATATGGTATGTAGACGATTTCAAATCCCATAATGGTATTCTTGAAGGCCTATCACTTGCATCAACATCAGATTCCAATAACTTCAAAGTGATGAGCAACTCATTTTCCAACTCTGCTATTTAGATTGACATTCACCCAATTGTGTAATGACAAATTTGGTAATCTTTTAAATGATGTCGTTTCAGCTTTTTTGACACTTCCTGTTAAGAGATTCTTGATTGAAAATTCCCACTGAGAGCCTATTGGTCATGTGTTAACATGGTAGAAGGAGATATGACTTTGCTTTTATGGCAACAAACTAACTAAAAAAAAAAAATGCTAACTTTTAACATTTTGAGAGGACCCCTTGTAACAAGCTAGATTTCTTAGCTAACCTAGCCATGAGAGTGGAATTTGATTCATTTGAAAAAACTCCATGTGTGATTCAAGATGCACTAAATGATATATCCATCTAGAGAAATATGTTCAAAATATCCAATCAAGTAAGCAAAAAAACACATATCGTTCTCATAAAAAAAAAATGAGAAATGTTTCGAAGTTACATTTGAATTCAAAAGTCACATAATTTTACTTGGAAAAGACAAACTTGAATATAATAATTAATTAATTAAATTATTAAGCACACATATTAAATTTATTTAATATTATATTAAAAAAATATGTTGGCCAATCACAGCACGACATCTGTCACCATAATCAAAGTAAAGGCACCGCACACATCAATGGTCGCCACAGCCTGGGGTATAAGGCTTATGATTTGGTTGCTCAAATCATATGTTCGAATTCATGAAGTGTATTTCTTATAAGAATTTATGACAGTCGAGAATTTTATATATTTTGTTAAAATTTGGATCGGATAATTTGACAGCGGGATTTTCAATATGTTAAAAAATAATAATAATAATCGCAACAGCGGAAATGAAAGCACCGAGTTTAGGGTGCGGCAATACCTCTATTGGATGGATAGTCCATGATATTTGAAACACATATTTTATATCTAAGGGTATTTTTGTCCTTTAAAGAGAAATATGTACATCATCAGTCAACTGCCGTTGGGTTAACATTTATTTGATTCATTTGGACGTGCATTCAAATTTATTCTATAATTAGGTTTCCATCATTGTCTTTCATCATTTATGACTAAAAATATTCTTTCATTTATCTCACGTAGTTTGGTTAATAAAAATAAGCATTTTTAAAATAAAGCATTTGGGTTAGAATTTTTTGAGAGAGAATGAGTTAAAAATATATTTGAGTTTAGATAAGGAATCAGTCCATATCCTTACCTTTTAAGGAAAAATAATAATTCTTTCATTGATCATACTGTAAATTGTAGTTCTAGAATTATATTATCTTTCAGCAAATCACAATATTAACCAATTAAATATGTTGCTCATTTAATATGCAATATTATGAGAGAGTTGAAATACAGCTGCAGCCATGATCTCTCCTTAGAATAATATATGCTTTCTGGAAATTAATAAGATCTTATAATATCACCTGGCTTAGCTCAATAAGGAAAAAAGAGAAGTTTGGTAATAAGCAAGATATATAGTCTGATATTTTTGGTCTCATTCAAAACCAAAAAAAAAAGAAATTGAAATGTAGCTCAATGGCAGCTAATTTCTTGGGACCTACCATGATTGTTGTCTCTGCTGCTTCAGCTTCACCAATAATTCAATTCTAAGAAACAATGTCCTGCATAAAGATTAATCACAAGCACATGGAGGAGTATCACCAATCTTGTGGGCTTAAGGGGTGCATGAATTTTGTAAGAAAAGGCCAATTGAAATCATGCATATAAATGGCCAATATTTCCAATTTTGTGTTTTGTAAAGTTGTGGTATGGTGGTATATGGCTCATGATTTCATCTTGAGATCCTGGGTTCGAATCCAGAAGTATATTTCTTGTCAGAGTTTGGGACAGCGGGGGTTTTACCTGCTCCGCTTAAGCTCGGAAAAAGTTGTTTGGCGGTGGGATTTCCAATGATTTAAAAAAAAAAAAAAAAAAAAGTTGTGGCCCTTGTGATTAATCTTGTTCTTCACTTGTACATATGTGATTAAAATTTGTAAAATCTGGGCACAACAAGTTTTGCTAATGGCAAATACTTTTTTTTTTTTTTTTTTTGAAATCGTTGGAAACTCCGCCACCAAACCATCCATTCTGGGCTGCGGCGCAGGTAAAATCCCCGGCTGCCCCAGGCTCTTACAAGAAATTGCATCCCCTGGATTCGAACCCATAATCTCAAGATGAGATTCTGGACCCTTCACCACCAAGCCACACCCCTTGGGGGCAATGGCAAATACACCTTCATGCATTTTACAATTTACATAATTAGCTCCGAGAAGCTTGGATTGGGAGTATGACTTGTGTAATACTAATAATCAGATTCATAATCTTACAAGCAAAAGGCGATTGGGCGGTGAAATTTAAATTTTTATTTTTTTTTTTTAGGTTTTTTTTAGTCTTTATAATATTAATATTTTTATGATTTGACAGAAAAAATTTATTTTTATTATTATTTGGCCTCTCTATAAACTTGTATTTCTAACTCCGTCCCTACTTACGATTCATGATCAAACACCATAATTTTCTGAATATAGCTATTGTTTTCATTTTTAAAGTGGCTTGAATGAATGTAATCAATATCGAGCGATGGAGACTTGTGTTCCAACATTTTAGGGTAAATGTTAAATAATTCCCACGTCATTGAATCAGAATTTGTATTTGTATGTGTTCTTCATTGCTCATTGATAGCAAAAAATATTAGGCAAAAGCTTGAATAATTAGTAAATTAAAGATGACTAAATTTTGAATTTGAAAAGGAAAAATGACAAATAGATTCCTAATGTTTGCTCAAATGATCACAAAGACCCTCCTCATTTGAAAAATGATCATAAAGATCCCCTTTTGATAATTTTATCATTTAATTATTTACAAAAATCATGGTTCTTTAACATTTTTACATTATGTGTATAAATTAATCGATGGAATTATTATTTATAAATTTATTTAATTTATAAAGTAAATATTTGTGTAAATTTATTAAGACAAAAATTGTCAAAAGGGATCTTTGTGACCAATTTTTAAAAAACAGGGGGTCATTTGAAAATGACAAAAAAATTATTATTTTTTTAAGATGGGGATATTGAAAAACAAATTATCACTGTAGCATTGGTGGGCAGCAAGTGTGAGACCTACCAAAGCATATATATATATATATCTAACACTTTAAACACATGATTTATAAAAAGGAAAAATGAGTAAACTTCATTTTCTTGGGTTTGATTAAGATTTTGATAATTTTATTTCCTTTAACATCCATCACAAAATTCCCTTCAATTTAAAAGTTGGTCCTTTCTTAAAATCAAAGGATTTATCAACCCACTTCACACCGTATATGTAGCGTTTGGTATAAAATTTGATGAACATATAAATTAGTTTATATTCTCATTTCAATACTTATAAATTAATTTATATTCTCAATCAATACTCTCAACAAAACGATTTTTTATAGTATAAGAAATAAATTTTATTTGCTTTATGAGAAAATACATAATCAAAATATGGGATACACGAGACCCCTTTAAGAGTATATTTGAGTTGATTTTTAAGTAAATAAAAAAAAAATAAAAAATTGTCACACAAGTTTGGCTTTGGGGGAGATAAGAAATTAAAAAAATATTTGGATTTGTCTACTCTTTATATATTTTTTTTTTAAAAAAAAAAGAGGGCGACAGCTTGTTCAATTTATAATATCTCTTTAATAGAAAAGTCCTCACATCATGTGACATGTCCTAAAGGCAAAGTCAAGTTAGTTTTTAAGTATATTAATAAAAATTTATCACCGGAATTTAAACATTAAAAAAAATAATAGATTAAAAATATATTTGAGTTTCTTTCACATATCTGAGAATTTTATTTACATAAAAATGGTATTATAACAACGATATACATAAATACTCAAAATGGAAGCATGCAATGCCAAATGTTTATTGTTTTTCTCAGGTGGGGTATCCCCAATAAAGGACACGTGCCCTTAATCCTAACTTACTCTTTTTTGCGAGTCCCACATCTCGTGTCTGGCACGTTGCCACGTGGGTCCATCTCAATGGTGATCCCACCTTGCACTTGTAAAGTCAAACAATGCTGCGATAAGAATTAATAATAACAGATAAAAAAAATTACTAATTAATTCATGACATTTATTTATTGAATGACTTAATTAGACAAATCTCATATAAAATTTTCTCTCCTTAAGACAGTTAACATGAATTAAAATAGCAACTTAAAATGTCGAGTAAATTATAAAATATATTACTTTTTATTATAATTAAATAACATATATTAATTAATTATCAAAATTTTAAGAAAATGAACCAATGCTAATTCTGGCCATTGAATTGTAACTTTGGTTAATCTTTTTCTCTTTTCTATTTGTGTGCGCTTTACACTATAGTATCCACAAGTAATTAATCCTCATGGAGGGACCGAATTTTTTTCTTTGCAATTAAAGTGGAAGTAGGCCTATATACCTTTTGATGAGTCGTGAAGGCCGAATGAGACACTTTTTTTTTAATATCGGAGAAATGACACGTTATTCATACCATAGTCATTGGACCTTAGTATAAATATGTGGATAAATCGATGTTGTCCTGAACTCTTATAAGGGTGTTACCTAAAGATCGAATCTGAAATCTTGAAGATAAAATTTCAAGTTCCAATTGTTGGATTGCGCCTCTTTAAGACCAAATAGGACGCCTTTCTCTATGAATAATCAACAATTCTAGATATACTTGAAATTGATTGGAATCGATTTTGTCAGTAGTTTTTAGAATTGAAATTGGTGGTAACATAGTAAGTTTTGATTTTAAATTTTAAGAATTAGCATTATAGAAAACATTAAATTATTGACAGTAATTTCCATTGAAAATAATCGTTATCGATGAAATATTAAATAATTTATCACTAAATCACACCTCTCAAAGAGGTGGGAGCCCATTTGCTAAGCCCAAACACCAACCACTTGCAATTATTATGAGAAAGTGGGCAGTGTGAGAATCAAACCATCGATCCCTACTATAAGAGTGGAGCCTATACCCATCAAATCAAGTGTTGTTTCTTGTAATATAACATAATAAATTATAATCAATTACCAATGAGAAATTTCCGTCGGTAATCACCATAATTAGCGTTGGAAAATTTCATTCAATAATTCATCATTAAATGTGTCACCAATTTATAGTGTAACACATTAGCGATCGATTTTTCGTTGGTAATTTATTGACAGAAAAATCTATTATTATTTTTTAATAATATATATATATATGCCAATATTTTATTGATAATTATTGACGGTTAAATTTATGTCGGTAAATTTTATCGATAATTCAATAATTTTTAATATTGTAGTCTCTACATGATAGGGTATAAGTTGTATGTTTTCTGGAACCGAAAACGACCAGTGGAGCCGAAGAGTAACCAAAACAACGTTGTCTTGGATTTGTCTATACTTGATTCTCTGGATTATTTGAAACAAACGCAATTGAATTATAATTTGTTAGTTTGTATGTATTACTCCATCAATTGAATTTATAATCAAATACATGTGATCAATAGTAATTAAATAATTAAAAAAAATCTACCAAACTCAACAAAACCTTCAAAGACTTGAGTGTTTGAGTTTAAAACTTAAAAAAAAAAAAAAAATTCAATCGTATATCTAATATTTGATATGTTATAAAATATAAATAAATAATTTTTATAACATCATAAAAAACAAATAGCATCATAACATTATTTTACTATTTAGGTGATTTTTTAGTCCATCCTTTTTGTCAATGGAGAGTCATAATTAACCAAAAAAATATATTCAAAATAACCATATTTTAAAAGTTATAGTTGAGAGACAAGATCATATCAAGGTGATTATAAGCATGCTCAACTTAAGATTTTCGACAAGCTTCATTGGTTCATTCTGATCTCACTTTTCTTTGTGGATGAGACAACATTTTCTGATTTTATTATTTTAGTAGTCACATTATTATTCTTTAAAGGCCATTTCATATTATTTATTTGAAGTTCAAAGTTTTCAACTATGCTATTATGTTATTAAAGAAGCTGCCTCTTTATAATTGAGAAATTATAAATGATAAATGAATAAAGTGAGGACCAAGGTAGGGAGGATTTTTTTTTTTTAAAAAAAAAAAAAAAAATCATTAAATTTTAATTTTTAAATATAAAAAATATAATAATTTCTGTCCTCTCTTTATTCACTTATTATTAATTGAAAAGAGAAAAAAAGAGAGAATGAAAATGAACAATAATGATTTGCACCAACCTACCAATTACACATTTCTAACCTTTTGGCATTGAGTGGGTGGCTTTCCAGAGTGATGCAATGTATTCACCCCTTAACTTATATATTTTATTTAAAAAGGAGGAAACATGGAAAAAAAAAATACTTCTAACATAATAACATTTTTTAATTATTTTATTCTTATATATATATATACTGTCACTTTACAGTCCATATAAAATACTTTTTTTTTTTTTTTGAAACGATGGAAACCCCGCCACCAAACCACCCATTCTGGGCCGCGGCGCAGGTAAAACCACCGGCTGTCCCACCATATAAAATACATATTCATATAAAAGATAAAATATTTTTTTTATATCTTTATTAATTCGTATATACTATATGTAAGAAACAATAAAAAAGAATTCAATGCGATTATTGTTTGTTTTTGTTTTTAAGTTTAATAGTTTTTTAATTAGTAAAACTAAAGAATTTATGAGTTGCAAATAATAGGTAGACAATAAAATATTGAGAGAATGTTATAAGCATACAAGGAATCATAAATGGTCTATAACAATGAAATATCATTTCTAAGAATTGAAGTTTATACACATCTTATGAATCATTCGAAACCTCACCGTCAAATCACTAATTCCGAGCTTAAGCGGAGCAGCTAAAACCATCGGCTGTCCCAGGCTTTTACAAGAAACGCACTCTCTGAATTCGAACTCATGATCTTAAGGTGAACTTCTGAATTCTATATCACCAGACCACACCCCTTAGAAATCACATCTTATGTACTGACAAAACAAAAAAAATAGAAACCTTTCCCACTAAGTGAGATTGATTATTAGATGTTATTGTATTATATAAAAGAGAGAATTGGGAGAAAAGGCATAGACTAGAAAAATGAAACAAAAAAGGCTTATTTACTTCCGTCCGTAACTCATTGACAACGGTGGTCAACGAGTCAACGACTGAATCTTCTCGGGTTTAATTCCGTCCGTCAGCACCAACAACTAATAAACGCCGTTCTGTCCCCTAATTAATATAACATGTGACGTGGAAGAATCGCAGCGGTTTATTTCGGGAAGTTGTTAAATACCGTTGGATTTGGCACGCGATTCTTCTTTGGGTTTACACAATAATGACAGTGGGATACGGGCGTGGTAACAAAAGATTCACCCCCGACAATTCACTGCAAGTCGACAGTAACTCAGCAATGTTGAATAAAAAAAAAATAGCAATATAAGTAATCTGTTAATTAACAAATCAAATTAGAATTTATTTTATGAATGTTGAGTGAATTTTAAATAATTTTTTAATTAATTATTATAGAATTAAAAATTAACTTGAATTTTAATTTTTAAGTCCTAATTTATAAATTAAAAATAAATGTAAATAATTTAACTATTTATTTAACATTTGTCACAGAACCTGCATTTTGATTATTCAATGTCAGCTTTTAGGCAATTTCCCATTTTGCAGTATTTTGGAACCATCCTGTTTTTCCTTCAATCAAAGTCTATTTTCCCAAATTTACCCTCCGAAAACACGACGGTATTATTTGATAATTTTTTGTTTTTAATTTTATTTTATGTAATTTGCTTGCGATTGTCCCATTGCTAACTTGCGCTTAGGTATTCGGCGTAGGAAAGCAAGAGGGGTCTATTTGTAAAAGAATCAAATTGGTACCAAAAGTAATAGTGAGACTGAGACAAGAAACAGCGTATAAAAGGTTGCCGGGAATACTGAGTAATGTGTCGGTGCAATTGATTTTTAAAAGATTATTTTTTTTATTTGGTTAGTGGTAAATCTTTTAAGTAAGAGAATATAATTTAAGTATGTGCATAAATTCAACTAAAGACACATTAAATAAATATGTTTCAGTGACGGATCAAATCCACGTCATTCAACTATCAATCCTCTTGAAATCTTCTCTTCAACCCATCAATATTAACATCCCGAAGCTTTTAATATAGCAAATAGTGCGCTAAGTAGTTTAATAGTTAATTATTAGTTTTTAAACGATTAATCATTGATTTTTAAATTTTGAAAATCACATAATTTATGAAAGCTAAATACTAACGAGTGCCATAAAAACACTCATTAATGATCAATTTTAGAAAAAATTTCATGAGAAAAGGGAAAAAATAATTAATATTTTGACAATTTTTTACATTTTCCATAAAAAATTGATGTAAAAACTTTTCTAAAATTGATTCTTAATGAGTGCCCTTATGACACTCATTAGCATGACCCTTTATGAAAATACTTATTTTGTTTTTCTAAAGACTTTAATCATATCTTTTAATTTTATAATTGTTTAATCATTTTTCATGATAAATAAATGATTTTTAATATTTTTATAAGATATTGAAAAATAAATTTAAAGTTTTCTATTTTTTATCCATATGAAATGTTAATTTTAATTTTTTCTATTATTTTCTTATTTATACTCGAATATTCGCTCTTACAATGATTTTCTACCAATTTACCGTTAAACTGCCCAGATCAACAACAAAGCAAATAAATAATGGCACACTTGATGTACTTTTTGGTTCAATAAATAAGAAATTATTTTTGAATAGTTAATTAACATGAAAATTAATTCAAACATAACTAAATTATCTTTACCTTTTATATAAACATAATAAATTTTTTTTTTTGCAGTCCAAAAATGAAAAAAAAAATAATGGTTCTTTGAAAATAGTGAGAGGCATATACAAATGGCAATGTAGGCACAACAAGGCCAACGGAGCTTCTTTTATTATGCATCGAAAGGACAATCACTTGCAAAGCCTCCTCCTCACTGAGTGTCTCAAAGTTCTCTTCTTTTTCTTTCATCACAAAAACAACTTTCAAGCATTCTTCTTTGAGTATTTATTTTTTTTCTGAAAAAAAAAATTGATTAATTATTGAGTAACCTTTGATGTCTACTACTACACCACATGAACATGATTACATAGGCTTATCAGAGGCTTCTTCAATGCAAAGAAGCTCTGACAAGCTTTCATCTTCTTCCACTGGACAAAACAACTCTAGTTTTAAGGAGACTGAGCTGAGGCTTGGCTTGCCAGGGTCTCAGTCTCCTGAGAGGAAACCATCACTTGGGCTGTCTCTCTTTGGCAAAGATATTGAAAACAACAAAAACACTAATGGGTATGCTGCTTCTACCCATGTGAAGGGTTTAGTCTCTGGTGCTAAAAGGGGTTTCTCTGATGCCATTGATGGAGCTTCTGGCAACTGGGGTTTCTCCATTAATGCTAAATCTGAAACTGAGTTGGGTAAAGGTGCTGTCTTGTATTCTCCTAGAGGTGTGTTAGATGATAAAAGCAAGATCATGAAGGAAGTTGATGTTTTGCCTCAGTCCCCTAAGCCAGTTCAAGAGAAAAAGAATCAAGTTCCTGCTCTGAATGAACCCACTAGTGCCCCTGCTGCAAAGTAAGCTCATCGCCATTTTTTTTTGCCTCAAGGAATTAAGTTTTCTGGAAAAAGCCAAGTCTTGTTTTATTGTTTATATGAAATTTTGCTTTCTTGTTATGTGCCTTTTTACCTTGTATATTTTTAACTAATCTTGTGAGTTTCTTGTTTCTTTTGATTTTTGGTCTTTGTTTATGCATGTCTAATGCTTGCCTTTTTGTCTTTTAAACTCATTATTCTCCCTTAATTTTGGATATGTTTTACTACCTCTTTTGTAATTTTTAATGTTTTAAGTCAGTATATTATGTTTAGTTAGATTTTAGGACAATTTTTCTGAGCTGCATATAAAATCTCTTTGAATGGAAAACTTGGTCCTTTTACAACTAGATCATAAATTTGTTGGTGTGCTATTCATATTTTCTCACTTTTGGTTCTTTTGTAATGAATTTCTTAATCTTTATGGTATATTCATAGATGTATGAGTACTGTTCATTTGGATACATTATTGAGCCATTTTTTTTTTTTTTTTGGTTGTGACAGGGCACAGTTGGTGGGATGGCCACCAATTCGATCATACCGAAAGAACACCATGGCCTCAAATTTGGAAAAGAACAATGATGATGCTGAAGGCAGGTCGGGATCTGGATGTCTCTATGTGAAGGTTAGCATGGATGGTGCTCCATATCTGAGGAAGGTTGATCTCAAAATATACAGCAATTATATGGAACTCTCGTCAGCTCTCGAGAAGATGT
>SKCR01048348.1:0-46022 GCA_019454045.1 Zanthoxylum bungeanum | reverse complement strand
GTTTTCCGTACCATCGTAAAACACAACCTCCTATTACACTTGCATGAGTATCTTATACTCAAATATATGAGAACTATGTCGTTATGCTCGTCACAATGCGCACAAGTGTAATACTAGTCTCTTACGCATTATCGATGTCCAATCTCGATAATACTCTGACTATGGATATTTAATAATTAATCCTTCATGGACTGATACTGTCTTATATCATCTCAATCCAGGAACTAATCATATTGACCTCCTATTATTTATATATCTAGGTGATCTAATCACAAATGATAAGAGAGCAATCTCTTTTGTCACATATTTAATTTGTACAACAACACCATGATCTGTACAAATAGTGATGCTATGAGTCATATTGTCCAACAATCTCCCACTTGGCCTATAGCCAGTCACTCGAGTGCCTACCACCCAAACTATATATGGTTCGCTCAAACTGCTGAGGAAAGGCTTTCGTCACCGGATTTGCATGATTATCGTCTGATGCGATTTATACGATCATCACATCGCCATGATGTATGATCCGAACGAATCAGATGAATATTTGAAGTATATATCTGGATCGTTCATGAGACCGTTAATTCTTTAGCTTGCGCTGTAGCCTAGCTCAGCTGCTAACAGAACTATATCTAATCTAATTAGATTTGTTAATGACCCAGATGGCTTCTATTGCTGCCTCAGCTGCAGTAATAACCCGTATTTGTTGTTTATTCGGTAACAGTATCTTGCATGGAAGATTTCCAGCTCACTGTTCCGTTATTCAAACTGTATAGTACCATTTAGCGACTTAAAGTCATAATTATCGATTAGGAAACTTGTAGTAGTGATCATAGTCACTTCAAGTTCTCCTTCTCCATAGTTTAAGACAGCATCCTTAGTTCTCTAAGATACTAACAGATGTTTTTAATATCAATCCAGTGACTATCACTTGGATTGTCCTGTTTGTGACTCCATATGCTCAAAGCGTATAAGACACCAGGTCACGTACATTTTTCAATGTACAATTTATCGGAGAGTGTTAACAACTATAAATCTATCCTAGTAGATCTTTATTCCTAGAATAAAGGTTGTTTCTCCCAAGAATTTCTACGGATAATTTTCATGAAAGCCAAGCTTTCACCGATTGTAATATGGGAATATCATTTCCTAGAAATGACATATCATCATTATTTATAGGACATTATTGTCAGTACACTCCCACTAACCTCCTTATATACACAAGAATCATTTCATTTTGAATTAAATCATAAACCATTATGATTACATCAAAATGATAATTCCAAGAATCTAATGCTTCCTTCAATCCAAACATGGATCGAATAACCTGCAAACCTTGTTTGTTTGTTTTAGTACGATAAAATCGTCAGGATGTTGTAAACATCCTCCAAAAGGTTTCCTTTAAGGAAAGCGTCTTTGACGTTCAGCTGACATATTTCATAAATGAAACATGCAACAGTAGCAAGCATTATCCAAATGGATTTACCGTGGCAACAGGTAAAATATTTCATTGTAATCAACACTATGTTGATAACGATACCTTTTCGTTACAAGCCTAGCTTAGTACGTTGGTATGTTGCCTTCCACCTATGTCTTCCTTGAAGATTTATATAGTACCAATAGGCACAATGCCTTCTGGTACAACAACTAGTGTCCAAACATAGTTGATATACATGGAATCCATTTCGGATATCATGGCACTTTCTCATAATAGGGAGTCGATACCTTGTATCACTTCCTCATACGTAGTTAGTTCGTCTTCAACAATAAGATTGAAATCTTTATGAGGTGAGATCAGAAATCCGTACCCCATGTTGTTTTCTGTCTCTTTCCGACCTACGCGGTTCTTGTGTATTCGAAGATTACTGGTATAGTTTCATCTTTGATGAACTGTTTGTGTTCCAATAACGACTCGATGCCTTGAACAGTATTACTCCAATTTACATCGAGTTTTACTATCCTCCCACTTAGCACTGCATATCAGTATTCCTCTTAAGAAAACCACATTTCGAGAAACAATAACATTGTTCTCTTGTGAGATGTATAAGTACTATACTTTGGTTTCCCTAGGATAACCTACAGTTAGACATTTATCCAATTTGGATTCTAGTTTGGTATCATCCAAACGTATGCCTAGCAATCCCAAATCATCAGAAGCAAGAAAGCCCGGTTTTTTCCTGTTCATATCTAATATAAAGTCTGTCAAACATATTTTTATGGAACCTTATTCAAAATAAGTATTGCACTGTTAATGCTTATCCGTTGAAGGAAATGGTAGCTCAGATCGACTCATGATTAACCTTATCATGTACAAAAAAATCGGTTTCTCCGTTCAGAAACACCGTCAAATTGATGTGTTTCGGGAGGAGTCCTCATTGAAAGAATACTATATTCTTTCAAGTATTTGAGAAACTTACTGCTTAAGTATTTTCATCATGGTCTGACCGTGATGGTATTAATACTTTATCCGATTTGTTTGTCTACTTCGTGTCGAAACTTTAAAAGTTTCCGATTCGTGTTTCAAAAGAAACACATAACCATAACGCGATGCCACATCCGTAAAGGTCACGAAATATTCATATCCACATCTAGCCTAGCTAGACATGGGCCCACTTATGTCACTATGAACGAGGGCCAACAGATCGATGGCACTTACATTTTTACCATGTAAAAGGTATTTTAGGCACTTTGCCTAATAAACTGGATTCGTAGACTTTATTTGAATAGAATCAAATTCATCCTAGTATCCACTCTTCGAAAGTGTGGATATACGAATCTTGTTGAATGTGTCCTAGACAACACTGGCATAAATAAGTCTTAACTGATCAAATCAGTTTGACCTATTTATTTGTCATATTATATGTTTGAGATTTATTTATATTCAAAATATAAATACTGTTATTCACATCTAATGTGTATATCTCAATATATTCTTTATAAAATAAAACACTTCAGTGTTCTAGAATATAAAGGTATACTCGTAGCGAGTTATACTTGATACAGAGATAATATTTCTAGTCAAACTAGTAACATTATAACAGTTTCCTAATTTAAGTACATACACGAAGGGTAGTTCCTAATCTTAGGTATTTACGGTTAAAATAGCGACTTTCGTCCCGTTTCCGATTTACAGATTAATCTCAACTGAAGTTAGTATCCTGCTAATAGCAGATGCTACACACCAGTACATATTTATGTATCACACTAAGTATTAAAATCCATTTTAATACTAGTAGTGAACACGTTTATGATAAACATATTTTAAGTCAGAGCCTTGCCCTTTCTTCTATTCCTTCATGTCTGCCTTGTCCATACGGCAGTCACGCTTCAGTGACCCCGTTTGCCACAATTTAAGCAGATATATTGGGATATGTCCTTTATCTTCCTAGAAGATAATAATGATTTTGCCTTTGCCCTTTTCCACATTCTCGAAGCCTTTGGCCAAGCCTTGGGTTTCTGGAATATCGAAGTAAGGTGCGCCTTGCGCTTCTTGCCCTTTTGTAAACTTTGGCTTTATCTTCTTGAGAATAGCCATTAACTCTCTAAGAGTTATTAATTGCAACTTAATACTTCTAAGATCTAAGAATAGATCTATGAAGATCCTTCAATTTCATTATCATACTTTAAGGATCTAATCCTTAGTTCTGATTAAGAAATTAAGGAGTCTATTTGGAAACCCTAATAGATTAAGCACTACAGTTATCATCACATGAATCTTCCAAAGATCATGCTGTATTATTGCTTAACTCCGGGCTTAGGCCTAAGTAGTTATTTTATCAAATAAAGTAACTTATTAGTTTCCAAGACTATCCTGAAATTTTATTCCAATTTGAAAATAAAGTCGTTTAAACACATTTTCCCTAGGATCATGTTTTAAACACTAATCTTTCAATTTATCTTGACTCTAATAGTCTAACTCTTTAATCAACGATTTTAGGTACTATTTAATATAATGATTACTATAGTCCAACTATATAATCAACTATACTTTTAATTTATAAAATTCAATTATATTGATTACTATAATCCAATTATAAAATCAACTATTAATTGAAATAGTTTGAATATAGTCCAACTATTTTAAAACAATGTTTAATTATTAGTCCAACTAACATTTAATTTATTTGACGAATGATATTTGATATGAGCGTGTATGGCAAGTAATTAATTGAATATTGCAAATCTAATACTTGCCTCCCACTATTTTTTGGCTAGCCTCTAACCCTCTGTCGAGTACTCGGGAAACCGTGTTTCTTAGTGGGCTAGGATCCCGTTAAATAACACACAATCTTGACTTTGGCCAACAAATCGTATGATACTTAACTAGGTAGATCTCTAAGATCAATTGGATCTCATCCAATTCCTAGATCTAGTAGGTAGACATCCAAGTCTGAAACATATATCTTATATATGCCCATATATCCAATATATTCCCTAACCTTTTTCCTCTGAATCAACTAAGCCTTAGCTTTGGCAAAAAAAGCTTAATGATCCCAGTTAAGCGGAACCCATTGACCATGGAAAGCTTCGTAATCAATGTCGATGGACAAGAAGTGATCTTGACTTTGGCCAACAAATCACAACTTGGACAAGACACCAATATGTAACAAAGACTTCGTGATTCAAATACATCCGTGACGAACAAAGGTCTTGACTTTGGCCAACAAACCAATGCCAGTCTTGGATCTTGAGTAAGAATCACTCAATGGAAGGAAAAACGCTTAATATTTTGTGAGGGTTTTTCGTGTGCAAATTGGCAATCAATTTATTATCTTTGTTAAGGTCTCATCATCATACACCCTTAAACATGCATTCTAAATACATAATAAAGCGCGTATAAATAAATAATAATGTTATGCGGATGGATACTCAAAAATATTATCCTAGATCAAATCTCTCCATTTCCTTTCTCCCGCTAGCACAAGTATTTACTTTTACCCGTTACACTACACTTCTAAAGAAACCTCATTTACATTGAGGGGAATATGTGAGAAGAGAAATACAATGAGAAATGAGGTAATAGGCTGGACACGCAGGTCCAATTTAATAAATTCTAAATTTATTACAACAATTTCCAAAATTACCCCACCCATCTAATATCCATCCGATATAAATTATTCATGCATCGCAACCATGTATTCACACAAGCATGCCATCAATCAATCTAATCCAATTAATTAATCTGATAATTAATGACCATCCAATGTTCAAACAACGATTTGATTTTATGCGAGTCAAACTCGTTTTGCAAATAAGCACTCAAAGTACGAATTCTTGAATTAAATTAAACTACAACATTAAATCCAATTTAACTTGTATTTAATACTAGTCCACTATTTAATTCCAAATTAAATATTACAATTTATTATGAACCTTTACGACTTAAATTCCAATTTAATCGTTATGGTTCTCAAAGCCCGATTAACATCCAATGTTAATTTAATTAAAGTCTAATGGGCTTTCAATTAATTTCTAAAGGCATGGACTTTTGGTCAACATTGGTCAAACCCAAAGACTAAAGCCCATTCAAAGGAATCACTCTTATATGCCTTGAAACCAATTTAAGCCCATTAGGCCCAATTAAAGTCAAAGGTCCATTAGTCGCATTTGGACTTTACGGAAGTGGTTTTGGGCCCAATTGGATCCAACCAATTTAGCCTAAACCTAACTTGGTACAACCAAGCCCATTAATGCCCAATAACAACTTTTCAAGCCCAAATCCAATTCAAGCCCATTTAATTAAACTACAAAAATCCAATTTCATAATTTAATTAAACTAAAGTGTATTACATAATTAATCACCCAAATTAACATTTCTAAAACATCAATTTACACAATTAATTATGCTCATATTCATCATCACATGTCCAACACATTTTGATCAAAAAATCAAACCCATTTCATGCTTTTCATGTCTCGGCCATGTGGGGATTTTATGTCCGATTCGGTTTTAATACAATTTAATCCATAATCGACATTAAATCAACATTTCCAATCGTTTCCAACTCATCCAATGAATAAAAAAAAATTCCAAGACATAATAGGGCATCATCCATTCGGCCAAGCTAAGGATTTTGGGGAAAAATGTTCCAAACCATTTTTCATGAAATTGATCCAATTTCCAATTCATGCTTTAAGCCCTAAATCAAGTTTCATGCTTTTACTCGCTCTGATACCATTGTTGGAGTTTCTATGGTCCCGATGATCGATTCAAGCATAAAAACTAAGTGCGAATACAAAAAAGAAAGTTACGGAATACTTACATTGAGCGGTTGAGCGATGCGATGAAGAATAAAAAAACTTTTATACCCTTTGTAGAGGTCACGGCAGTCCACTTTTTGTCCTCCTCCAAATTCAGATTTGTGTGGTTCCTTGAAGCTCCAAACTTCGTTAAATGATTCCAAGCACATGGGTGGGTTTCCCTATCACCTTCGTATGTCTCTTTGAGTGCTTTCTCTCTTGTATTTTGCCACAAAATACTCACTCTTTGCTTCTCCATCATATTCGGCCATAAGAGAAAAACAAGAAGAAATATGCCCACAATGGGCGTGAGAGAGAGGAAGAGAGTGAGGAGAGAAAAAAGTGTTAGATGGTTTATTGATTTCAAAAATCAAAACATATACCAAACATTTAAATAATAATATATGTCTATCAAGCTTTCAAAAAGCTTTCCATCAACTTACATCAAGTCACATCACTCATGAATAGTGACTGGTGTCAATAACTCAAAGTGAAAGACATATATCACTTGATTGACGAATGATGTGACGCTAGATGTGACTAGCGATTTGATGCTTGAAGTGACTTGCGGGCCGCACTTGAATTTGAAATGCGAGTGTGCTCGCAAACACTCTCGGGCTCGGTGTAGACATTACATTTTTGCATAACACCCGATGAGGACTCTTATATGGAGACAATTCCCTCTTAGTCATGAAAGTCGCGGGAAAAGAACGTTGGAAGGGTAAAGTTGGAAAATACTATTTTTGATGGATTTCTCCGAGTTGTTTCGCTTCGGTTGCTTGCTATACCTCCGTTTCTAAGCTCACCTTAGGCCCAAAACTCCCATAGACCACATACCTAATTCAAACCAAGCCCAAATACCCAAGTCAACCCGAGTTAAACCAAGTCAACCCAAGTCAAACCAAACCCATGCCCATTAGAAGCAATTCAAGCCCATTGCCTTTTATTTAGGTAATTGCACATTAATCACATGCTAAAATCTTGTTAAATCCTTACCTAAATAAAAGAAATCAAATAAAATCATTACCAAATCAAATCCAATCCCAAATCCTAATTAAGAGATGCATTCCTTATTAGAAACCAATTAGGAGATTCCTTCCTAATCTAAAAAGGAAAGCCTTTTCCCTTTGCCTATAAAAAGAGGCCTTCACCCCCATTCACAACCCTAGCTCATATACATCACTCAAGCACCTTGTGAAGCCCTACTTGCACGCCCAAGCACCCAAGACCTCCCATTGCCGCATTCCTGAAGTCAAGAAACCACCTAAGGCCGCATATCCCCTTCTCCTTCATACCTCTCACGCCCAAGCCACAATCACACCCTTCCTTTGCCAACTTCCAACCACCATTCACAGCCCTAAATTACCCTAAAATAAACCTTATTCCCAGCCCCTGAAGTGCCGCAAAAAGCAGCCCCAAAGCAGCCCACATTAGCGCCAAAACAGCCCCTAATACAGGCTTCACTACACTGGTGAACTGCTGTGTTTTAGCCGCTGTTCTGGTCAGGTTCTGTGCGTCCCTAGCCCATCAAAACCATCCTAAAACCATCTTAAAACCATCCCAAAAATCCCCGAAAATTTTCCCCAAAAAATCTTTACAAACGCACCTCCCGAGACCACCAAAACCACCCAAAATAGTCCACTAAACGCCCAAAACAGCGACCTGAAATGCAGCGACCAAACGGCGGTGAAACGAAGGTAGAACAGCAGCCCAAACATCAAAACAGCAAGGAAAATAGTGAGTAAACAATTTTGAAAAGTTTCGGATCATTCGCCCTTCCAACGGACTTGGAACGCGCTTCCAAAGATCGACAAAAGAGGTTAGACCTGAGGGTACCTTTTACTTATCTTCTTTATTCTTTATTTTATTTATTTTGATATATAATTGCATGAGAGTCGTCTGAGGCATGATTTGATTGTTGGATGGGCGGGACATGTGTTCCCTTTTGTGGTATATAGGATGGAAACCCGGACGTAAATTTCGTAGCCGAATCCGAATGGACGGTAGTGCGGTCTGTACTCGGGATACAACGCCACGTACCACTTAAGAATATATGTCTTGTCCCATCCAAATTTGTATTTGAGCATGTTATAGTTCTAGGTTGTTTATTTATTATTTTAAGCATGATTTATTTAGTTTTGTTATTTATTAATTTTAAGCATGATTATGTTCTTTTTATGCATGATATTTAGTTTAGTTTATATTTATGTTTAAGTAATTATTTGTTTACGTTGGTTTGATGGCTTAATATGTTCGATGAGTGATATTGCGTGTTTGTTGTTTAAAGACTTACCTTCAAGCATGCAAACTTAGATTAGGAGTTAGTTAGACGGAAGCATATTAGATCTAGGTGACCTTTGGACATGATTATTGAGTAGATGCGGTCGATTTATTGCACGAATTATAACATCACAATGACATAAGTTAGGGACCATTCTGAACCCAACGGTTTGAGGTCTTCCCTTGCGAGGGGTGAGTGCGGCCTTAAACCTTTGTCCCAGTTCACACCGGGTAGCGACTCCATTATTCTCCTGTTTAGTTCCCCGCGGACTACTCCGTACTCTCAACTAGGCCCTGAGTCCTAGAACAGCATGCGTCGCCAAGTTCTGTGTCCTACAGTCTGGCGACTCCACTGGGGATAGAGAATCGGCCTCGAAATCATGTCTTGTGTTGTTTATAATTTATGCATTAGTTGACGTGTCTGTAGGTGTTGAGGGGTTAATCAAAGGCTTAGTTAACGCTAGGTAATGGTTGGGTGTCTTCCTTCATTCACTACCTTTCGAGGAAAAGCTATGAAGGCACCTAAATGATCATTACCCGTAGCTTGTCTTGATAGACTAGTTTGGAGGACTCGTTGTTTATTCCTGTCACCAAGCGATAAGAGCCTAAGAGGCTAGGGTACTTAAGAGAGCCTCGCTCCACCTTCCCTCTGGGGAATCTACAACGGGAAGTCCATTCGACAGTCAGTCACACACCATAACTCGTTGACACGTACCGTAAGGTATAAAAAAGGTGCGCTCACTTGGTCGTTTGAACCCTTGAGTGGGGAGTCCTAGTTGTGGGCAAACCTTCGTCAGCGAGAGCCTTTATCCGCGCCCCGTGAACCCACTCATGAACCTTAGCCATAAGAACCCGTAGTTAGACATTTTATAATTAGGTGTTTGATGGACCACCGTCATTTGGATCCAGTTGGACCTTTTGTCAAAGGGTATGAACTTGTCGGGCCATTTAAACTGGGCGAAGTTCATGTCTTTTAACAGTTGGGCCAAAAGCTTCTAAAATGCCAGTGGGCCATTTTTGGGCCTCTTATTATTTGAAATCATTTAGCCATATCATCGCAAAGTGTAGACCTGTTGGGCCTTTTCAACTGGGACAAGTTTGCAACACACGATGGTGTGATTGAATATTTTAAAATGATAATGGGCTGAGTAGTTTATAGTTTATTACTTTATGATTTTAGAATTTCATATATTGCATGCATCGCACACATACGCACTGACACATGGCACTAATAAGGCACGATAGATACCTGTTGGGTTAGAGAAGGAACCAGACTCGTCAAGAAACCGATAGCAAGAATGAGCGAATCAGTCAACGAGAGGTCTCGAATGGATCAGATTGAGGCCAGTCTTGCAAAGATGGCCGAGCACCTGTAGGTACTAACTGCCACCATGTCCAATATCGCTTTGCCCCGCGCTGCGGGAGGTTTTGAGAATGAAAGGCGCGATGAGCCGCCAACTGGTTTGAATGATGATGTGCCGGGATTTGATGATGATATGGCCGAGTATGCTGCCGGTAGAATAGCCGGAACTTAGGCCGAGATGCAGAAGCTTCGGGACCAAGTTGAAACGGTCACCCGAAAGTTGAAGGGAAAGAACGAAGACTTGTTGGACTATGATACCATGACTTTTGAGGAGCAGTTGCCCGCTCACTTCAAAATACCCGACATTGCTAAGTTCAATGGGAACGGAGACCCGAGAGTCTACTTGAGGCAGTATGTCTCAGTGATGAGTTCGGTGGCTTGTCGTAACGTCAAGTCCAGAAAATGTTCAGAATGTCGCTCGAAGGAGCCCCTGTGGTATGGTATCACAGTTTGGAGAAGCAAGTAAAGGAAGACTGGAGGGAGTTGGCTGATGCCTTCCTCAAGCAGTATGTTACTGACCTTGAAATTGATCTGTCCCCCCGTGACTTGGAGATAATGTCAAGCAGAGACCGGAGGAGAGTTTTAAGGAGTATGTGGATCGGTGGAGAGGCCAATATTGAAGATGCAACACAGGCCTTCAGAGAAAGATCAGATCAAGATGATTATCAAAGGGACTAAGCCCTCGATCTGTGGGAAGTTGAGGAGAATGACTTCAATGATTGCGGACTTTCGGCGCAGTGAGAGAGACCGTTATGGACATTGAAGAAGAAGAGGCCGAAAATATGAAGTTCTACAATCTGAACCGGAGGACTGTTGGAGGATCCTCAGGTAGTAAACCTGTGCCGCGGAGGTTGCGGCTATCAGGAATAGGCGCTTCTCTAACCTTGGCAGGCCTTTGTCTAAGGTGCTGGAGAAATTGATGAGGCAAGGGCTGCTAAAGCCTTTAGAACCCAAACCACTCTCAAATCCTCCTCCCTCAAACCTTGACATGAGCCGTTACAGCCACTTCCATCAGCAGCACGGCCATGACACAGGCAACTGCACCCGCCTTCGCCATGAGATTCAAGATCTGAACGACTCACAAAAAATACCAGACCCAGAAAGAGAACAACCCAGCACCCACAAGAATCCTTTACCCAACTACCACTCAGTCCCCCCTTCTACCTACATGATAAACTCCGGACTACCAGAAAACCTTGTCCTTGAAACACTTGACCACCAAGCCTATTGCCTGGGGATCTGGGATAATAGTGAGGATGAAGCGGAATAGAAGAAGAATTTCTGGGATGACTTCTCAAGCAGCGACGAGGAGGAAGTGAAAGGAATGACCCGAAGTGGCCGTTTCTATAGTGATACTGCTGAGACTGAGAAAGAGAAGGGGAGAAAATCCTGAAGAAAGGTCGGGAGATAACGGAGAATACTGAGAAAGCCGAGGGTGGCATAGTGCTGCAGCAGTTGAAGAAGACTCGGGCACATCTGAGCATCTGGGAGTTATTGTGTGCATCTGGAGAGCACATGCGGGCTATGGTAGAAGCCCTGAGTAAGATAGTGGTACCGGAAGATGCTAGTCCGGCGATGTTTGTGGGATCTGTTCATAAAGGGACTCCCCAAATAACATTCTCAGATGATGAGCTCCCAGCTGAAGGGAGAAATCACAACAGGCCTCTTTTCATCTGAGCTGAAGTAATGGGAAAAAGGACCTCGTGTGTGATGGTGGACGACGGCTCATCCATCAATGTGTGCCCGTCGAAGATCTTGGCCAGGCTGGGTGTAAAGCCAACGGATTTGAACCCTTCGAATATGACTATCAAAGCTTATGATGATAGTAAGAGAGGTGTCAAGGGTACTTTTACAGCAAGGGTCAAGGTTGGCCCAGTCGAAGATGAAGTGGAATTTAGTGTGCTGGACATTCCGGCCACATTTGCCTTACTCTTGGGAAGGCCTTGGTTCCACAGGCTCAGAGGTGTGCCCTCTACCCTGCACCAAATGATCAAATTCCCGCATGGTGTGGAAATTGTCACTATACGGGATGAAGTAGATGCCGTTGCTGCCTTGGAGATCCAACATTTTTCAAGGTTCCAAGTGACAGCCCAAGTAGCGGTGACATTTGAGGAATTGGTGGACCCCAAAGTGGCAAAGATCATGGAGAAGATGAAGTTTGAGCCAGGCCAAGGTTCAGCGTTGCCAGATTTTAAAGGGCAGAAGACCCGAAGGGGCTTGGGGTACCGATCCGATGAGGACAAGCCGAAAACCAAGAAGAAAGGGTCGGATCCGAATGAGTACTTTGTGAAGGCCTCGGGATATCAGGGAGAACCTGAGCCAGTGGAGGTGAACGGGATAGTGGTACCCGGATTTGAGATCTTCCAGGACCTGTTGGGAGAAAAGCCGCTGGTTGAGGAGAAGAATGAAGAGAGCGAGAAGTGGGAAGAGGAACTTATGAAGCTGGAAGCCCTTCGATGAAAAGATGAAACCCGAAGAGGACCTTGTTGTAGAGGAGGAAATACCCGTAGGTGATGAGGGTATTTACCTCCCAGATTTGTTTGAGTGTACTCCTTCTTTTGTTGGTAATAAAGACAATAATTTCGCTTACTTGGATGAGTCTTCCCTTTTTGCCTTGCATGATCTAAGTATATTTGATATCAACTCCACCAAGACAAACACCTTTAACCTTGGGACATCGGAGAGTCCGAATGAGATTCTGATTGCAAGTGAGGTAACCGCCGAAGAGCGGAAGAATCTGAAAGAAGTGTTGGCAAAATATGCCAAAGTGTTTGCTTGGTCTTACGAGGACATGCCTGGGCCGAGAAGGTCATGGAAGAAGTCAAGAAGCAAATAGATGTCGGATTCCTAGAAGTAGTGAAGTACCCCGAATGGTGGCCCAACATTGTGCCCTGTACCGAAGAAAGACGGCAAAGTAGAATGTGTGTCGACTATAGAGATCTTAACAAGGCATGCCCGAAGGATGACTTTCCTTTGCCGCATATAGATGTGCTTGTGGATAGTGCATCATTGTCAGCCATGTACTCATTTACGGATGGGTTCTCAGGGTATAACCAAGTACTCATGGCCGAGGAGGATAAGCACAAGACTGCCTTTGTCACAGAATATGGCACTTATTGCTATAAGGTGATGCCGTTTGGGCTTAAGAACGCCGGAGCTACATATCAGCGGATGGCCACTACTCTGTTCCATGACCTCATGCATAAGGAGATTGAGGTATATGTAGATGACATGATGGTCAAGTCCGAGACAGGGACGGGCATATTGAAGCACTGGAAAAGTTCCTCGAACGAGTTGACAAATACAACTTGAGGCTGAACCTCAAGAAATGTGTGTTGATGGGGTAACATCTGGAGAACTGCTGGTACATACGGTTGGAATGGGAGGAATAGAAGTAGACTCTGAGAAGATCAAAGCGATTACCGAGATGCCAGCACCCAAGACGGAAAAAGAGGTCAGGGCATTCCTTGGGAAAATTCAGTATATCAGTCGGTTCATTGCCAAATTGACTTCTGTTTGTGAGCCCATCTTTAAGCTGTTGAGAAAAGACCAGCCAGTAAAGTGGAATGAACAGTGTCAGACGGCCTTCGACAGGATCAGGGAGTATTTGGTAAAGCCACCTGTATTGAAACCTCCGAGACCGGGAAAGCCTTTGGTACTGTATTTGGCTATAGAGTCAGAAGCGTTGGGAGCTATGATGGTACAAGCTGATGAGTTGGGAGTGGAACATGCTATCTACTATCTTAGCAAGAAGGCTTCCGTACGAAGCCCGTTATCAAGAGGTGGAGAAGATTTATTAGCAGTTGTGTGGGCATCCAGAAAGTTGCGCCATTACTTCCAATCTTACAAGATCCAGGTAGTAGCAAAGGAGAATCCTTTGAAGTACTTGCACTCAGTACCCTCGCTGGTTGGGAAGTTAGGCAGATGGTTAGTGCTGCTGATTGAATTTGACATCGAGTACCTCACCTCCAAGGTAATCAAAGGGTGAGCCGTGGCCGAATTCATAGCGTTGCAACCTGTTGAAGGAGATCAGTATAAGTTTGAGTTTCCCGACGAGGAAATCCAAGCCATAGCGGTCCAAGGATGGAAAATGTACTTTGACGGAGTAGTGAATTGCAAAGGAGCAGGAATAGGGATTGTAATAGTAACCCTTGAGGGAGAAACCCTGCCTATGGCCAAGAGGCTAACTTTCGGAGTGACGAATAACATGGCTGAGTACGAAGCGTGTGCTTTCGGATTGACGGCATTGATAGCCTTGAGTACTAAGAATGTGGAAGTCTATGGAGATTCAATGTTGGTAATCCGACAGATGCAAGGAGAATGGGAACTGAAGGAAGAACGACTGAAGCCTTATTTGTTCCGCCTCAGGAATCTGACGCATGCTATCCCTGGCTGTAAGTTTCAGCATTTGCCGAGAGAAGAGAATCAGATGGCAGATGCATTGGCAACACTGGCTGCGACTTGGGAAAATCCTGAGAAACTGGTGATGAGACCGCTGGTGCTGACAACGGCAGGCAAGCCAGCCTATGAGATCGAGAGAATACTGGAAGAAGAGGTCAGCGACGTGAAGCCTTGGTATTATGACATACAGAGGTATTTGGAGCACGGGGAATTCCCGAAGGAAGCAAGCAGAAAGGACCGAGTGGCTATTCAGAAGTTGGCCTCTCAGTATCTGAGTTTGAAGGGAGAACTCTACAAGAGGCAGGCAAATGGAATTCAGCTGAAATGCTTAAACAAAGAAGAAGCTCAGAAGGTGATGGACGAGGTACATGCCGGAGTATGTGGGCCGCACATGAATGGATTGAACTTGTCCCGCAAGATTGTGAGGCAAGGCTTCTATTGGTCGACCATGGAAGCTGATTGCGCAAAGCTGGTAAAGCACTGTCATGAATGTCAAGTGCACGACAATATGAATCATTTGCCGTACACAGAATTACATGGGCTATCAGAGCCATGGCCATTCTCAGCATGGGGTATTGACATGATCGGTGAGATCCGACCGAATGCCTCGAATGGGCACCGATTTATAGTAGTGGCAGTTGACTATTTCTCGAAATGGGTAGAAGCCGAGTCCTTCCGTAATGTTATAGCAAAGTAGATGGCAAAGTTTATTGCACGGAATCTCATTTGCCGGTATGGTATGCCGCACCATGTGGTCACGGACAATTGAGTCCAATTTCAGGGAGAAACCAAGACAATGCTACAGAGATATGGAATTGGCCATCACAAGTCCTCACCATATAGGCCACAGGAAAATGGGGCAGTCGAGGCAGCCAACAAGACAATAAAAACGATCTTGGCAAAGATGACTGAGAACTACAAAGACTGGGCTGATAAGCTACCATATGCTCTGTGGGGGTACAGAACGTCTGCGAGAACGGCAACAGGAGCTACGCCGTATTCTTTGGTCTATGGAATGGAAGCGGTGTTGCCGATAGATAGAAATAGAGATACGTCCATGCAGGGTACTCGCAGAAGCAGAATTGCCAGAGCAAGAATGGACCTCACAAAGGTTTGAACAGTTGGCCGTGATGGATGCAGAGAGATGATGATAGGTCCTTGCATCACATGCAGATTTATCAGAAAAGGCTGGCTCGAGCATTCAACAAGAAGGTGTGCGGCCCACCAAGATCAGAAAAGTGATCTGGTGCTAAAGGAGTCCAAGCCATCAACAACAGACCCGAGGGGAAAGTTCAGACCGAATTGGAAGGGCCCTACATTGTTCAGAAGGTAATGGGAAATGGAGCAGTAAGACTGTCAGACTTGGAAGGAAGGAAATGAGTTTACCGAGCCCATCAATGTTGACAGATTGAAGCTGTATTTCACCTGAGGGGTGCAGAGACTGGATGGATGTCACCTGCAGAAGACCTAACCCAACAGGATAAAGAAAAATCATGCATCCATATATACACATAACCCATTATTGCATTCTTTTTGTTTTCGTGTTTTGTGTTTTGTATTTTGTATTCACAGGTTTTGAAGACAGAAAAGTGAAATCGGCAGAGATAAGCCAATCAGAAACAGTGAAAGCATTGTATTGAGTTTGGGTAGAAATCCAGGGGCCGAGGTCCACATCGGTGTTAAGGTTCAGATGGTGAATTGAGGGTTGAGGCCCACTTTGAGTTTGAGTTTTGGGGAATGGATCCCAGGGGGCGAAGCCCATAATTGTCAGCAGCAGAAAGGAAGAATTCCTTTGAGTAAGTAAGTGAGTGAGTGAAAAAAAAAAAAAAAAAAGAGAGAGAAAGAAGTCTTTGGTAATTTGATATATGTCTGGTGATGACATTGTGTGCTATAGGTAGAAGCCTTAGAAACGATGAGTGCTGGAAGTGTTCTTCACCGGTATGCTGAATAGATTGATCTTGATTAGACTCATAAAGCACATGAATACGGGATCTCAACAATGGAAGCCTAAGTGGTTGACGAGATGACTAGCTGAAGAGACAGGAGATCGGTGAATGACCGTTTGCCTGGATGTCCACCCTGGATTACAGACGCTATGATATATGATATGGTCAGAAATAACAGAAATGTCTCTACAAGAAAAGAAAATAAAAGAAAAGACCGCCTATAACCGATAAGCGTGAAGCTACCCATGGGCGAGTATTAGGACCACCATGAGGAGAAATGCTACCTTAAAGGGTAGGTGTGTCAGAAAAGAGAAAGAGGAAAAGAGAAAAGTAAAGAAAAGAAAAAAAAAAGAGTTCCGAATGAAAAGAACGGGACAATAGTGCAATACAGAAGACCATATCATGTTGAGTTTGCTGAAGTAATCACAGAATGTGATTAAGACATTCAGGTTGGTTAGACCCACTGATCCGATTCTCCGAAGCGAAATCATCGAGTTGGCTTGCTTATGGAATAAGCTGTGAAAGATCCTTGGCACACACACACTATGAGTCTAGTTTGGATCACCTATTCAGACGATCGGAGTTGAGCATATCGAGTACTTTGAAAGGACAGCTCGGGAATGAGCACGCCGGGAATGACACTCCGAGAATGGAGATTAGTCCGGGAATGGACAGCCCGGGAATGGACAGCTCGGGAATGAGCACGTAGGGAATGGCACGCCGAGAATGGCACTCCGGGAATGGAGATTTAGTCCGGGAATGGACAGCTCGGGAATGAGCACGCTCGGGAATAAGCACACCGGGAATGGCACTCCGGGAATGGAGATCGGTTCGGGAATGGACCACAACGATGACAGTTCAGGAATGGACTTCATCACATCATATACACACCAACACTCCGGGAATGGAGATCGGTTCGGGAATGGACCACAATGATGACAGTTCGGGAATGGACTTCATCACATCATATCACAGCAACACTCCGGGAATGGAGATCGGTTCGGGAATGGACCACAACAATGACAGTTCGGGAATGGACTTCATCACATCATATCACAGCAACACTCCGGGAATGGAGATCGGTTCAGAAATGGAACACAACTATGACAGTTCGGGAATAGACTTCATCACACTACATCACAGCAACACTCCGGGAATGGAGATCGGTTCGGGAATGGACCACAACACGGTGACAGTTTGGGAATGGACTTCACCACCCACAACAAACATCAACGGTTCGGGAATGGAGCAGAGGTCGAAGCACCTCAACAACATCAACTCAACACAACATGGCGAGTCAAGTGGCAGCTGGCGAGCCAGGTAAGTAAAAACATTGCACGTACTTTGATAGAACTGTCATTGTCACACACTACACAAGTCCCATCAAAGTGGGGGAGACTGTAGACATTGCATTTTTGCATAACACCCGATGTGGAGTCTTATATGGAGACAATTCCCTCTTAGTCATGAAAGTCGCGAGAAAAGAACGTTGGAAGGGTAAAGTTGGAAAACACTATTTTTGATGGATTTCTCTGAGTTGTTTCGCTTCGGTTGCTTGCTATACCTCCGTTTCTAAGCTCACCTTAGGCCCAAACCTCCCATAGACCACATACCTAATCCAAACCAAGCCCAAATACCCAAGTCAACCCGAGTTAAACCAAGTCAACCCAAGTCAAACCAAACCCATGCCCATTAGAAGCAATTCACGCCCATTGCCCTTTATTTAGGTAATTGCACATTAATCACATGCTAAAATCTTGTTAAATCCTTACCTAAATAAAAAAAAAATCAAATAAAATCATTACCAAATCAAATCCAATCCCAAATCCTAATTAGGAGATGCATTCTTTATTAGAAACCAATTAGGAGATTCCTTCCTAATCTAAAAAGGAAAGCCTTTTCCCTTTGCCTATAAAAAGAGGCATTCACCACCATTCACAACCTAGCTCATATACATCACTCAAGCACCTTGTGAAGCCCTCCTTGCACGCCCAAGCACCCAAGACCTCCCATTGCCGCATTCCTGAAGTCAAGAAACCACCTAAGGCCGCATATCCCCTTCTCCTTCATACCTCTCACGCTCAAGCCACAATCACACCCTTCCTTTGCCAACTTCCAAGCACCATTCACAGCCCTAAATTACCCTAAAATAAACCTTATTCCCAGCCCCTGAAGTGCCGCAAAAAGCAGCCCCAAAGCAGCCCACATTAGCGCCAAAACAGCCCCTAATATCGGCTTCACTGCACTGGTGAACTGCTGCATTTTAGCCGCTGTTCTGGTCAGGTTCTGTGCGTCCCTAGCCCATCAAAACCGTCCTAAAACCATCTTAAAACCATCCCAAAAATCCCCGAAAATTTTCCCCAAAAAATCTTTACAAACGCACCTCCCGAGACCACCAAAACCACCCAAAACAGTCCACTAAACGCCCAAAACAGCGACCTGAAACGCAGCGACCAAACGGCGGTGAAACGAAGGTAGAACAGCAGCCCAAACATCAAAACAGCAAGGAAAACAGTGAGCAAACAATTTTGAAAAGTTTCGGATCATTCGCCCTTCCAACGGACTTGGAACGCGCTTCCAAAGATCGACAAAAGATGTTAGACCTGATGGTACCTTTTACTTATCTTCTTTATTCTTTATTTTATTTATTTTGATATATAATTGCATGAGAGTCGTCTGAGGCATGATTTGATTGTTGGATGGGCGGGACATGTGTTCCCTTTTGTGGTATATAGGATGGAAACCCGGACGTAAATTCCGTAGCCGAATCCGAATGGACGGTAGTGCGGTCTGTACTCGGGATACAACGCCACGTACCACTTAAGAAATATATGTCTTGTCCCATCCAAATTTGTATTTGAGCATGTTATAGTTCTAGGTTGTTTATTTATTATTTTAAGCATGATTTAATTTAGTTTTGTTATTTATTAATTTTAAAGCATGATTATGTTCTTTTTATGCATGATATTTAGTTTAGTTTATATTTATGTTTAAGTAATTATTTGTTTACGTTGGTTTGATGGCTTAATATGTTCGATGAGTGATATTGAGTGTTTGTTGTTTAAAGACTTACCTTCAAGCATGCAAACTTAGATTAGGAGTTAGTTAGACGGAAGCATATTAGATCTAGGTGACCTTTGGACATGATTATTGAGTAGATGCGGTCGATTTATTGCACGAATTATATCATCACAATGACATAAGTTAGGGACCATTCTGAACCCAACGGTTTGAGGTCTCCCTTGCGAGGGGTGAGTGCGGCCTTAAACCTTTGTCCCGGTTCACACCGGGTGGCGACTCCATTATTCTCCGGTTAGTTCCCCGCGGACTACTCCGTACTCTCAACTAGGCCCTAAGTCTAGAACAGCATGCGTCGCCCAAGTTCTGTGTCCTACACTCGGGTTCATTAATTCCAAATTATGATTTTCCGTCCCGTCGTAATAAATCTAATTTAATTAAATAATAATGCCTAGCATAGTTATTATTCCCATCGCTAACAAATTAATTCTAAATTAATTCGTTCACCCGAATTAAAATCTGATTTTAATTCCACGTCGAAATCCAATTTCGAATAATATATCGAATATATTATTTTATCGATTAATTCCTAATTAATCGTTATCTCTCTTTAAATGATATTTTATCATAGATAAAATATCTCCGTAATTAATCCCAGAATAATTTTCTCTCCTCATCTAATTAATCCCAGATTAATAAAAGTGCGAGTCATACATCATCGATGAATCTTCCGGAAGCGACCCATGAGATCCCCAGATATGTTGGCAGTGAATACGATCGTCGGACTATCCGAACACGTACGTACCAAGTACTATGTTTTACCGATTTACAAGACAAGGTTGGCTTCTAACAAAGCGCCATGCCTACCAAATTCTCTAGAAACAAGCTTACAGAAATAAGCGTTCTATATCAGGCATAGTATACGTAGTATCGTGTATGTCGATCCAACATCGGATGTCACGTGCTAGGCCTGAGGTTGGAATTGTGTCTGCCCCGTACGAAGCACATGTCGAATGTCTGATAACTAGTCTCTATAATCGGATATACATGACCTAGTCATAATATCCGATGACTGCAGTACTTCCATATTGACAACTAGTCTCTATACGTGACATCATCTCCACTATGACTGGAGTGATACTTCCATCTTGACATTACACCCAACACACTACGATTCTCAATATACCCAGCAGAGGCGTACACAGAACCGGTTAAAGCCCTGGATGACCAAAACCAAAGCATATTGATTGTCGCAAGTATTAGCGGTGCAAGTCTCAGGTTAAGAACAAATACACCTACCCTGATTTCGGACTTCCATAGACATATAGTCATACTACCAATGGAATTTCGAAGGGTTCTATCCAGAGCGAAGCTGTTTTCCGTACCATCGGTAAAACACAACCTCCTATTACACTTGCATGAGTATCCTATACCCAAATATATGAGAACTTTACCGTTGTGCTCTTCATAACACGCACAAGTGTAATACTAATCTTTTACGCATTTATCGATATCCAATCTCAATAATACTATGACTAGGGATATTTAATGATTAATCCTTCGTGGACTGATACTGTCTTATATAATCTCAATCCAGGAACTAATCATATGGACCTCATATCATTTTATATATCTAGGTGATCTAATCACAAATGATAAGAGAGCAATCTCCTTTGTCGCATAGTTAATTTTTACAACAACACCATGATCTATACAAATAGTGACGTTATGGGTCATAATTGTCCTACAAGTGCGGCCTTAAATTATTTCCCATTTCACAATGGGTGGCGACTCCATTATTCTCCGGTTTAGTCCCCCGTGGGCTACTCCGTACTCCCAACCAGGCCTCGAGCTTGGAACAACATTGCCGATTTCTGTGTCCTACACTACTCCATACTCCCAACGGGCCATAACCCCTGACAGCATCGCCTCAGCTCTATGCCTCTCTGGTGACTATACCGGGGATAGAGAATCAGCCTCAAAATAATGTCTTGTAATGTCTTTGGTTTTTGCATTGGTTTTCCAAGTCTCATATATTTTGCATACCCTTCTTACCCCGATGGCATTATGTATCTTGAAGTCACTTTCGCTATAAGGCATCATCACTAGTTGGCACGTACTTAAGGTATAAAAAAGGTGTGTTCACTTGGTCGCTCGAACCCTTGAGTGGGGAGACCTAGTTGTGGGCAACCCTTCATCTGCGGGAGACTTTATCCATACCCATATAGACCCACATATGAACCATAATTATATGACCTATAGAAGCTACCCTTATGCTTGTGTCTGGGACCATCATCATTTGGATCCATTTGGACTTCTCAATCATAAAATATGAACTTGTTGGGCCATTTAAACTGGAATGAGTTTATACCTTATGATTGTTTGGTCCAAAAGTTTTCAAAATGACGATGGGCCACTTTATGTTTAGGCCCCTTTATCATTTAAAGTTGTTTATCCATCTTATCACAAAAGTGTAAACCTGTTGGGCCTTTTTAAATTGGGACAAGTTTGCACCTCGCGATAATCTGATTGGATATTTTAGAATGGTAATGGGCCAACTTGTATGAAAACCTTGATAGGCTTAGAAAATCCAAACACGATCCAAATATGCCAGGAGCATGAGTCTGATATCCACACTGGCTTTTATCTAGGAAAGATACGCCTTGTTATGGCATATTCATATACTTTTAGATACCTCCAAGTTCATCCCCATAATAGGCTTAGTCAATATTGTAAATGGATGATGTTTGTCTTTTACCGATGGAAAAGGAATGAGGTAGCCAAGGTTCACCCCTATAGCGTAGGAAAGAAAGATTTTGTATACCCTACATTGGTACATAAAATGAGCCATACCTAGGGTAGAAATGGACTTAACATGAGTGTGGGAGAAATAAGGTCGGAATGATATATTTTGTTTTGATCACCACATGCATCTATGGTATACACGCATCATGTTAACCCATGTGTTTTGAAAGCCATTGTAGATATCCATTGGTTAGAGAAGAAAGACTTATCAAAAAGAGTTTAGCAAACATGAATATCAGGGAAAAGGAAGCCGAGAAACAGAAAACTTTATGGCAATAATAGAAAGACTATTGGGGGGCCTTAAAAAAAACTGAGAAAAAAATTTTATTTGCTTTTAGTCCTTAATAGTTAGGCATAAGTTCGATGATGAAATTGTTTGCTCGAGGGTGAAATCTTAGAAACGATAAGTTCTTGACGTACTTTTATATAATACTTTGAGTAATTGATTTATGTTAGACTCGTAAGCACTTCAATATGGGTTCTTAGCAGATGAAAACCTGAGTAGTCGATAAAGTGACTAGTTGAAGAAATTACAAATGTAACATCCTGGGCATTTTAGAATATTGTCATGAATTTTATTTGCGCGTGGAGTCGCATCCAAACTTGAGTTAAATTAATTGTAAAAATGAGGGGAATTTTCAATAAATAAATTATAAGGCAATAATAATTAAAAATTTAGGAATCAATTGAGAACAACTATTCTAGAAAAAAAAAAAAGAAGAACCCTAGATGTTTCTACACAACTCACGAACACATATTCAACACACACACATATCAAATATATAAATATCACTCACACAGGTGACACAACTTACACACACACATTTGATAGATACACACAGAGTTCAAAAGGAAGAAGGAAACCAACAGAGCTTAAAAAGAAAGAGAGTGCAGTAATTACTGCAATAGAAACAGAACAGCGAGGAATCAATAACACGGTTATGGAAGTAAAGGCCGCAGCTCCTCCGCTGGCACTTGTTGATACCAAAATCAACTGGGTTAGGTTGGATGAGACAAGAATGCAGTGGCAAAAGAGAAAAACAGAAGGAAAGAAAAATGATTTTGTGAAAAAAAATAATAAAAAAAAATAATAAGGACCGAGAGAGAGAAATACGAAGAAATAGAGAGATCCATAGGAAAAATGGAGTAAGACCGAGGCGAGAGAGAGATCCAATTAGTAAGTACACTATTCCTATGATTTCCTTGAGATAAATTGATTGTGTCAATTGGGTCTTAATTGTTTTATTTTAAGTTTGGGCAAATTAATGAATTAGAATATATTAAAAGTAGCCTAGAATTGGTATTTATGTCTGCAAAGTGTTATTAAACTGCATCTTCTAATTGTGACTATTTCTTCGAATTTGGATTCTTTTACCCCTCTGATCATGAAGTTGATCATTTGATAGATGTTGTTTTAATTTGGATTTGGATCACGTGTGGTGTTCGGCTGTGTTTTTATTTTAGTTTGGATTTGGCACAATAAAGATTATTTTGCTTTAGTTTACGTTTATTAAGTGCTATATTTTGTTTGCTTGGCTGTGATTTTGATTAAATTGGAACATATTAAAAGTATTTTAGAATCGATTTTTTTTTAGTATGAAATTGGAAAAAAATTTTGAAGAAAATTAGCCAGGCAAGGAGAAATGGATTTGGGTTAATTTTCCGGTTGATAGCAGTGGCATCTTAGTGGGAAAATTTGGGTTCTCCTAATTAATTAAATATGTTGGTGAATTGGTTCCTGTTCTTGTTTGGTACGTGATAGTGCAAGGAGTGGCTTTGGTGGTTTTTGTTAAAGTTTTTCAATACAAATGTCAATTTAGAAGGGATGGACTGTTCTGGTTTGATAAAAGTGCAGTTGCTGTGTGTGTTTTAGTCTGATTGTTGCGTGCGTTTTAGTTAGTTTAATGAAGGGATGGACTGTTTGGAGATTTAAATTATAGTCTGTGGTAATGTTTCAACAGTTTGATTTCATTTCAGTAGCTAGATATAATTTTTTTTTTACTATTATTTTATGTTTTTGAATTGTAATAGATGCTCGAAGAATATCCAAAAGTTAGCGATCCATCTTTTAATATCTTGGCCGGTTACTTTTCTAATAAATAATATCTTTGAAGTTTGTTCTTAATAAGTAATTGTCTTTAATTTATTATGTAAATGATGAAGATGTTGATTTGGGAGGGTGTATTCAATTGAGATTTTAAAAGACTATTTTTTAATAAATAAGTCCTGTAGATTTTAAAAGACATTTAAAGATTATAATAGACATTTAAAGAATGTAATGACTTATAGATTTTTTGAGATTTCGTTTAATCAAGATTTTTTACATATTAGATTTTAAAAGACTTATTTCATAAGACTTTGTAAGATTTGAAATGATCGTTATAGTTTTTTTTCCCCTTTTTTAGAACCGATATTATATGAAATGGAACCATAAATAAAAAAAAGTTAATGAAAGTCAATTGGTTCAAAATGTCAGAATGTCATTTCTCTGACCTAGGAATATTTTATGAGTTTCTATGACAGAATGTCATTTCTCTGACTTAGGAAGAAAAGATAACACTTCGGCATCAATGATCTTAATAATTGATAAATAATTTTTTCCTTAAATTTGGGGTTTTTTTTTATAAATAAAATACAAGTAAAAAATTAGCGGGAAAATGAGGAAATTTTTTTTTTGTTGTGCTAAATTCATTTTGTACATTATTATCTATCCGAATGAAGAAGTTCTGTTGGCCTCAAAAAAAATCTAGGAAATTATTTTTAAATGTGATAGAATTTTCCTCCTCGAAAATGAAATTCATTAAGAAAAATAGTTGGAGAAAGGACATTACCAGTTGCATTTAAAAGAAAGTCATTGTTTTATTTGAAAGGAAAAAGAAGAAATTACTAAAAAGCAAGTAATTTGTTCACGAAAAACTAACATGTATGTTCATCTTCTATTTTCTAACTAACATGTATGTTTATCTTCTATTTTTTAACACTCAAAAAAATCTTATATAAAAAGTCTCATGGGTTAGGGTGGGATTTTTTATAAAGTTTGATATTTATAATTTTCACTAAAAAGTCCCACAAAATCACACATATAAAAAAATCCTTCAAAATAATTATGTTTTTCAATACCATAAGACTTTCTATTACTTGTTTAAAATCCTAATTGAATATCACTAGATTTTGATACACTCTTTAAAAAATCCTAATAGTCTTAATGGAATACCACAAGACTTTTTAGATTATTTAAAAATCTTAATTGAATACCACAAGACTTATTTAACCCAAAAAAGTCTTTTAAAATCTCAATTGAATACACCCCCCTTGGATTAAGTTTCTCTTAAAGTTGGTTATAACAAGCTACATGCCGTGAATAGTAAAGTAGTGGCCTTTGTTTCTGTTTATTAGTGAGGATAGATTGAATGCAATATGTGCCTTTCATAAAATGTAGAACAGAAAAGTTAGGATTGAGTTTATGAATTTGAATAATATTGATTTCTGTAAACGTGAATGAAACTTGTATGGAAGCAAAAAAAAATAAAAAATAAAAAAATAAGTAACTTGCTGATATATGTATTTATAGCATTTAAGCTTAACTAGTTTGAATATAAATACATAATATTATGGATGTAAAAGAGACATTAGAATGCATATGTTTATAAGATTGTAAGCAAATTTGAGTATGCATGAAAAGAAACATATAAGAAATAGAATACATATATCACTTAGTTGAAATAATTCACGAACATATGCATGTACATTCATGTTAATATAGATAAGCTTATGATAAGGATAAGTGAATGTATGAGGAATGAGTTCGCATACATGTATTTTATGATTTTCAGAGCTTGATAAAGAAATTAAATAAGATTTCAAAATCTAGAAGTGTTTTAAAAGAAAAGTCCCAAATGTTTTTGAAAGAACAGTATTTCAGAAAATGTTTTTTTCTTGTTTACATTTTTGAGATATGAAATATGGTTTTATGTTTTTTGGGGAATGAGGTAAAAACTCACCCAAGTATGTAACTTGAGATACAGTTGGAATTGACGGATACATAGAACATGTGCACATGTAGGGCCAGGATGGCGGCTTAGGATCGTGTACCTGGTCCCTAGTGGTGGCTACACCCAGTTGAGTTATGGTCCTGAGTGTAGAGCTCTACGTTGCCAGTTGAGTGTTTGTCCTGGACGTAGGGCACCGCCAGCCCCAGAGATGCCGCAGTTGAGTTATGGTCATGGGCATCCAGTACACCCAGTTGAGTTATGGTCCTGGGTGCAAAGAGACGTCCAGTTGAGTTATGGTCCTGGACGTAAAACAGTTTTCAATTTTCAGATACAGCTTTCGATTTTCAGAGGAACATATTTCAAATAGAAACTTCAGTTTTCAAAACAGTTTTCAGTAGAATAGTTTTCATATGAACATTTTTTTTTAGAAAATGTTATTTCAAAAAGAAAAGTTTTATAAAGAAAATCAGGAAGCAATTTTCAAGAAACAGTTCAGAAAGATTTTTAAAACATATTTTCATTATGGATAGCATAATTAAGTAAAATCTAATTCATAAGATGTGCATATTGACTATATATATATATATATATATATATATATATATATATCCTATAAATCATTTAAGTTGCACATAGTTGAAATGATGCATGATAGCATTAGCACACTTATATGTATAATTGGTCAATGTTGTGTGAGTAGTATGTTTACATATGAAGATTCTATCATAAATAACAGTGCATGATATAACATGTCTATATATGCATGCATATACAATTGATGATAGTGTGATGAATGCTTGAAAGAATGAATATGTTATAGATCCGATTTGATGATATTTCAATGTGATAAAGAAAGATAAATATAGTAAGAGTCTGAATTGGAACTAGTAGAGGATTAAGTAAGGAAAGTAATAAGATATCAGAGTAGCGCAGCGAAAGCAAGTATTTTGAGTTTTACAGGTTGGTGATCCGATCGATCAACCACATATATCAGATCTTGGGGAGCCGGGTAGTAGCATTGTAGTCAGCCAGTCACCAGATCTTGGGTGGATACAAGTCAAGTCGTTTATGGGTTTAATTGTAAAGTAATTGAGTTATTTGTACGTTTAGTTCAAGTTTAAGTTCTGTAAAAGTTTTATTTATACATATTTTGGGCATGGAGTCCAATTGTGTTGTGTCTTGAGATCTTTATTTTAGAGTTATATTTTATGTTTGGGCCTAATATGTTGCTTAGAGGAGCTGGACTTGATCCAGGTTGCTCGATTTTAGCAGAGGTCATGCCGAAATTTCGGTAAAGTCAGAGGCTTATGGAGTCAGGATTAGCCTGTCCTCATGCCGGTAGCATCCTGGCTTAGGCAGGATGTTACAACAAGTCGGTGAATGACCGTATGCTTAGGCGTCTATCTTGATTCGCTTGTGTCCTGATATGTGGTATAGTTGAAAATAAAAGAAAAGTATCTAAAGAAAAGAATTAAACCACCTATAACTGATAAGCATGAAGCTACCCAATGGGCGAGTATTAGGACCACCATGAGGAGAAATGATACCTTAAAGGGTAGGTGTGTAAAAAAAAGGAAGAGAAAAAAAGAAAAGAGAGAGATAAAAAAAAAAAGAAAATCATACCATATTGAGTACGGAAAAGCAATAATGGAGCATAATTGAGACATCTAGGTTGGTTTGACCCATCGATCCCAATTTTTGAAACAAAATCATTGAGTTGCCTTACCTAAGGATCAAGATGTAAAAGAACCTTTGCGCGCACACACTTTGAGTTTGGTTCAGATCATTTATTCAAACGCTTGGATTTGAGTTGCATCGAGTGCTTTGAAGGTTCTCTGGTTTCAATACTGGGCATTCTTTGATGGCAATAATATGTATAACTATTGGGACTATTTCGTAGCATGTAATAGAGTATCTTGGGACGGAACGCTACATCACGTGGTGCACCTTGACCAAGTGCAAGCAGTGAAGAATAGAAAGCTAAACCAAGTGTGGGGGCGACTAGTCTACCACCTTACGAATAAGGGAAATGACGGGATCTCGAGCCATTGGACCAAAAAGAACTGAGCAATCATTATAGGAGAATTGATAGAAGGAAATCGTAAGCAGGCCCAGGGGGCGACCGAAGTCATTTATCGGCGAAGGGCACCAAAGAGCACAAGGAAGGCCTAACCCATCGGAATAGAATATGCATCCATGCATACATGTTGGGAAGCGGCCGCGAGTACGCAGCGGAAAAATTAAAATTATTATACCGCTTTCCCTTTGCCCAAGACCCATTTATTTTGATTATTCTACAAGCCTAGGCATGTTACAATATTTTCTAAGCATAAAACTCATAAAACATGCAAAGAACATAAACCTAAACATGATAATTATCATAAGAACTCTAATTAAAATAAAGAAAGAAAAAAGACTTACTTGAACCGAAGACTCCTACAGCCCTCCATCCAATCTATAAGCTTTTCTCGAACTCAGCAAGCTTTTCCACGTTCCAAATTGCCACCGAAGTGTGTGGCCTCCAAAGATTCACACACCAAAGCCAAAACTAAACGGCAAGACTACGCCTTGAGTGCACGGGTATTTTGCCCTTGGTGCTAGCCTAGGCAAATACCTTAAAACTTTTAACTCGAGGTTCCTCTAGTCAATTAGACTTAAGGATACTCAAAATCAGTGGCTTACTCTTAAACTTTCGATATGCTCACTTATATAAACCCAAGATATGAAAGGTTTGGTGCAAAACTTTGTGAAGACTTCTCTTGGTTTATAACTCCAAAGACAACAAAATTAATTAAGAATCCGATGTGGGATAAAAGCCAATTTAATTTTAGCCTTTGGATCTTAATTTAGTGGTTTAATGAGATTATAAAACCCTAATAAGAGTTTGGGCCGAATTGGAATTCAAAACAAATAACAAAAATGACAAATTTTTTTTTACTATTCACACATTACTATTCACTCATTACTATTCACGCATTACATTTAATGTGAATACTAATTTTTTTAATCTATTTATTCCAATCCTAAAGTGGCCCTATCGTTATTCACCATTCCCTAGGCCACTATAGAACCTCATAAATGATCTGTTCAATAATTAAACACATTGAACCATTTATGAATAATTCCTACAGCAATCATTTATGCTGTTATAGTTGTATTGTGCACTGTTAACCATTGATTTCGACTTTGTTGTGTATGACTTTTTGGGTTCCCCTCAAGTTGGACATGAAATGATCGTGATAATTAATCGAACATAAATTATCCTCTGATGTGATGGTCGTTCGATTTCAATGATCAAGGTTGACATCTAGCAACATACCAAGGCCCCTAAATGAGAAGGAAAGATATATATACTCATTCTGTATGCGATTTACATATGATATGGTCCCTCGCCTAACTGTATCCCCACCTATTGAACTAGGGTACAGAAAGTGTCTACCCTTATGGTCAAAGGTATGATGTTGATAGTGTCATGAATCGTGCTAACCCAAAAATCTCACATGATTCTTCCACTGTGGCCATAGTCTCAAGTACTGATCACACATATCAACCCGTGAACTGGAATACTACTCTTATAAGAAAATATTATCGGAGAGAGTGGCGATTCTCTATTTTATCTTTATAAACTTCATGTGTTTCAACAAATGACCCAATCATACCCTTATGACCGGATCTTTTGAATCGGAGAAGGAGAATGTCAAAGTTATTTGATCCACAGATAAGATTGTAAAGACCTCAAGTCTAAGGACTAGTCATATAATCGATACATGAAAGTTCTCACAGACTTATAGGATAATCACTCCATATGAAAACTTTCGGCGATGGACACGAGCAACTTATGCATCCATGTGATACATCAAGCGGACGGATCTCCGCTAGTAGCGTATGAGATCGGCTACCCCACTTATTGGTGGATCATATCATCATGCTAGTCTCTCCGCTTTGTGAATGCCCAGAATATTCACAAAACTATGACTATGAACATTTAAGAGTAATAATTCTCATAAGGCGTGGAAGCCATCATCTTATTACTTCAAGGGCTTTATCACAGTGTTGATGATTCTTATAAGTTATGTAAGACACGTATAATAAAGATTGTCATTTTATTAATTAATGAAATATTACAATACATGTATATATAGCCCATCCAAAAGTTTCATATAGGGCATATCCCTAACAATACTTGCATACACCTCATATACATATAATTTTTTATTTTGTCTTCGCAGGCTTTGAAAAAAAATGACGAATAACTCTGGGAATGGAGAGCAACCTCGTGAATGAGGACAAGCAGAGGGTAAATTGCCTCACCATCCACATTATCATCAGTTTTGGGAATAAATCCTAGGGTCGAGGCCCATACTATCAGCAGTTTCAGGAATGAATCCCAAGGTCGTGGCCCACACTATCAGCAGTTTTGGGAATGAATCCCAGGGTTAAGTCCCACACTATCAGTAGTTTCGGGAATGAATCCCAAGATCGAGGCAAACACTATTATCAGTTTTGGGAATGAATCCTAGGGTCGAGGCCCACATTATCAGTAGTTTTGGGAATGAATCCTAGGGTTGAGGCCCACACTATTAGCAGTTTTGGGATGAATCCTAGGGTCGAGGCCCATACTATTAGCAGTTTCTGGAATGAATCACAGGGTCGAGGCCCACACTATTAGCAGTTTCGGGAATGAATCCCAGGGTCGAGGCCCACGTCATCAGTAATTTCGGGAATGAATCCCAGAGTCGAGGCCCACATCATCATCAGTTTCGGGAATGCATCACAGGGTCGAGGCCAACATTATCAGCTGTTTCGGGAATGAATCCCATGGTCGAGGCCCACATTATCAGTAGTTTCGGGAATGAATCCCAAGGTCGAGGCCCACATTTTCAGTAATTTCGGGAATGAATCCCAGGGTCGAGGCCCACATGATTAGCAGTTTTGGGAATGAATCTCAGGGTCGAGGCCCACATTATCAACTCAGTTTAGGAATGAATCCTTAGAGATCAAAGCCTCTCACATCAGTAACGGTTCGGGAATGAACCATTTCTCATCAAGCAATGGTTCGGGAATGGACTACATCACAAGTAACAGTTCGAGAATGGATCACTTCTCACAAAGTAATGGTATGGGAATGGACCACCTCTCATAAAGTAACAGTTCGTGAATAGACCACCACCTCACATCAGCAACGGTTCGAGAATGAACCATCTCTCATCAGTGAAGGTCTGGGAATGGACCATCTCTCACAAAGTAACGGTTCGGGAATGAACCAGGGGTCGAAGCACCTCTCCATCAGATTAACTCAGTTTGAAGCATCTCAAAACAGAAGGTAAGTTTGGCGACAGCTGGCTAGCCAAGTAAGTAAAATAACATGCATGACTTTCATAGGATTGTCACTGTCGCACAATAGACAATTCCCATCAAAGTGGGGGCGAATGTAGGCACTGAATTTTTACATAAAGTCCAATGATGAGCCTTGTATGGAGGCACTACCCGATAAGTTACAGAAGTCGCGGGAAACGGACGTCGAAAGGGAAAATTTAAAAATTAGTACATTATCAAATTTAATTCATTTGTTTAGCCTTGGGCTCACTTAATTGATCTATGTTTTAAATGTCAGCCTCGGCCTAAAACCCCAGCACCCATCCAAAACCCATGCAACCCTTCTAGGCCCACAAGCCCAAGCCCAATCCAAGACATGTCAATCACATTTAATCACATGTAAAATCCCTCCAAATCCCATTCCAAATTAAAGAATATTTTGAATCCAATCCCCACCAAAACTACACAAAATCTTTCCCTAAATAACTTAATAAAATAGATCTATTTTTACATGATTTATTTCCAAAATAATAAAAAAACCCTAATATGTGCAACTATAAAAAGGCAAACAAACCAAACCCTAAATAAACCCTAATTCATTCGGCAGCCCTCCTTGGACACACACACAGAGCCCCCATAAACACTCGCGACTCCTTTCTTTTCCCCACAACCACACGGCACTTCAAAAACAATTCAACAAACCCTAATACATACACGTATTCCTCTCTTCTCCCCAAGGCTCATTCGGCAATAACACCACAAAAAACCCTAAAACAGTATAGCTCTTTTTCTTTAAACCTCGGCACCAGTAGCCCCTCCCTTAGCACTGAACAAACCCTAAACCTAAGCCACAAACTGAAACACACTCACAAATCAAAACCCTTCTCGTCTTCTTGCTTCTCCTCCACTGATTCACCAAACAAAATAAACCTTAAAGTAGCTCTCTATAACCGTGACAGCATGCAGCCCCCAAACCAAAGCAACAAGCCACCATTATTGCATGATCAGCATGAACAAAAGATATAAAATAGCCACTACTCACCGACCCATACATTAGCTGAATACAACACGCCAAAAAGCACTACCCCCACTGATCAAATACAAACCAATAAATCAAGTTCCCTACACTAATTGACAATAACACAAAGACACATATCCCTCCACTCACCAAGCTCCACTGACCGACACATACTAAGCCACAAGCCCACGAAACCGAAAAAAATAAGACAAGCCTCTGACCAACACCAAAATGACAACATAATATAGCCAAAATAGTGAACCAATCAGCCTTTAAATAGTCGAAAAATCATCTCAAAATCGGCCCCTAAACCCGCAGGAAACCAACAGTAAAAAATAGAGAAAACAACAGCCCAAAATAGAGAAAAGAGCGAAGCAGCGAACCGGAAAAAACAGTGGAGCATCCCTTCCGGTGACGGCGTAACGCACTTCCAAGAAGCGACTTAAAAGGTACGACCTGATGGCACCCTTTGCTATTTATTATTTATCTTTTCGATTATTTATCGTTATTCCATCATATGAATTATTATATTTCACGTCTATTTTTATTTCCACTGTGTTAATGATTGCGTGTTACCCCTTGTGGTATATCGGATGGAAACCCAGACATAAATTCCATAGCCGAATCTGAATGGACGGTAATGCGGTCTGTACTTGGGATACAACTCCACGTACCGCTTGAGAAACATTCACTCACTCACTTGCTTTATTTTTGTTATTTAATTTTTTATGTTCATTTACTGTCTAGGTTTATTATTCCATTATTTTCTTTATGTCAATTATTTCAATATTTATTTATTTATCACTGATTGTTAATACGCATGGGCTATTTACATCGGATTAACGGTCCCCCCCATTTATGGGAAATGTCTGAGGGCAGCCTTTACCATGATATTTTATGGTGTCGGACGAGGTATGCTTGGTTGGATGTGAAATACATCCAACCGGGCATACAAGATCCAATATAGATATCGGCCAAGTCTTTTGGTCACATATCTTTTCTTTTATTTCGTTATTCATTTATTGTCATTCCATTATTTATTTACTCATCGTTATTTAGTGCGCATGGGCTATTTACAAAGGACTAAGGGTCCTCCCATTTGCGGGAAATTCCTGAGGGCAGCCTTTACCATGATATTTTGCTGCGCCAGATGAGGTATGCTTGGTTGAATGTGAAATACGTCAACCGGGCATACAAGATTCGATATAGATGTCGACCAAGTCTCTTGGTCGCATCTCTTTTCTTTTTTTCCGTTATTCATTTCTTTTCCGTCATTTATTTATTTACTCATCATTATTTAGTGCACATGGGATATTTGCAATGGATTTAAGGTCCCCATATTTGTGAGAAATTCCTTAGGGCAGCCTTTACCATGATATTTTGCTGCGCCGGACGAGGTATGCTGGGTTGAATGTGAAATACATCCAACCGAGCATATGAGGTCCCATATAGATGTCGGCCAAGTCTCTTGGTCGCACCTTTTTTCTTTTATTCTATTATTCACTTTTTTGTTTGTTATTTATTTATTTATCATATTCGTCATCGCGTATTTCCTTTGTGTTATTTATTTAGCTATACGTCTTTCTATTGCTTTTAGTTATGGCTTCGTATTCATTCCATTAGTTATCTTTATTTATTCTGCTGCATCACTTCACGTTTATTTCCATTATTGCATTGTGTTAATGCTGGAGTCTTGCCTCTTGTGGTATATCAGATGGAAACCTAGACATAAATTTCGTTGTCGAATCTGAATAGACGGCAGTGCGGTCTGTACTTGGGATATAACTCCATGTACCACGTGAGAAACATTCCTACATGTGTTTAGGTCATTGCAGATGTCTTTTTTATAATCCCGTTCGAATGCGTTCTTGAACGCTACACGAACGCATGCATTCTGCCTTACCCCGTTCAAACGCGTTATTGAACTTTACACGAACGCGCAAACATGGCCAGACTCATTTATCATATTTTATGCATGTTTGCCTCTTTGGTTATTTCTTTTTTTGCATCATGTGTTCAATTATCTCTCTTTATTATTAACACTTTTACTGTTATTATTAATATATATTGTCACGCTTCTTTGTTTAATATACTTGTGGAATTATGCATTTGCTTTCATTTTTATTTATGTTTTTGGGTGTGCAAACTTGTGTGTTATTTCAACTATCTTGTATGTGTTGCATAAGACTTGGTTACATCATTGCGTAAATCTATTCATTGCAATTGGCATAACTAAGGGACCATTCCGAACCCAATTATTTGATGTCTTCCCTTGTGAGGGGTGAGTGCGGCCTTAAATCATTCCCAGTTCACACTCAATGGCGACTCCTTTACTCTCCGGTTTAGTCCCCATGCGAGTTACTATGTACTCCCAACGGGCTGTAAACTCGGGCAGTATCGCCTCCGCTCTATGCCTGTGCTACAGCGGTACCAATTTGTCAATAATAATCTAGATCTAAATCAGTTTATCATTAGATTACAATTGATTTATTATAATTTAAGCGAGATTGATCTATGTTTTCATTATAAAAACTTCATTCTTACCCCCAGCAAAAGAAACTCAGCTACTCATTTTATAATAAAAATACTCGCAATTTTATTACAGAAAGAAAAAGACATTAGAGAAGCTTAAAAAAAATAAACACTAAGACACTCTCTTTCAAAGTCTATCAGAATCGAACGAAAGTATGAGAAAAATCTTTCCACATGAAAGCTTCAATTTAAGCTGAGAAAGGTCCGCGTGTCGCTACTCCTAGGCTATTTATGTCGTGACGCGTCTGCTGTTAGTGTTCCAAGAACATTATAAGGATCTAATAAGCATGCATAATAATAGATTTGATCATTATAAGGTGCGGAATATACTTACAATGAGTTTAGAGCTTTAAAAAATTTTGAGATCCAAGATCCAAGCTTTAGGATGATTCCAAGCTTTAGGATGATTCCAAGCTATTGAGGAGTTTCCCTATCACCTTTGTTCACTTCCAAAGTGCTAGCTTTTGTTGATTTGAAAAACAAATCAAAGAGATGAGAGGAGAGGAAATTCGGCCAAGCCTTAGTCCTTTAGGGTTTTGTGTTTTTGATTTGTGTCAAGTGTTTACACAAGTTGAAATGCTTTTTGTTATTTACCAAAAGGTGAAACCATTTTACCTTTTACCCAAAATAAGGTAGAGATTGGTAAATGGTTTTCATTAAGGCAAAACAAGGTGGTTGTGTGGTGGGAACACCTACCACACTTTTGGCTCCAAATATTTGAAACCGAAATTCAAATATCTCTACGGGCATTTGACGCGGCTCGGTTCCGTTTAATCCGATTAAACGATCCTTCGTCGCTAAATAATTAAATCTAATTTAATTAAATAACGATGCCTCGTAAATATATTACGAACGTCGTTCACGAACTAATTCTAAATTAATTCGTTCGTTCGTTAAAGTCCGACTTTAATCTCGTAATGAAATCCAATCCATTTTAATATATCCGATATATTAATTTTAGCCCATTTGATAAATTAAATAGAAAAATCAAATTTAACTATTAAATTTATTTTACCGATTAATTCCAAATTAATCGCGTTCTTTCTCTACTGAACACTTTTAATCCCAGATTAAATAAAGCCCATATTAATCCCAGATTAATTTTCTCTCTCTTAATTAATCCCAGATTAATTCTAATTTAAGTCAACTGTCATCGGTGAATCCTTGGGAAGCGACCCAAGAGATCTCTGGATATGTTGGCAGTAAATCCGGTTATCGGACTATCCGATAAAGCGAGTACCTCGTACTACGTGCTTACCGATTTTAAGACATGGTTGGCTTCTAGCAAAGCACCGTGCCTACCCAATTCTCCAGAAATATTCTTACTGGAATATATAATCTATGTCAGACGTAGAATACCTAGTATCTCGTATTTCGATCCAGTATCAGATGTCACGTGCTAGGCCTGGGGCTGGAATAGTGTCTGCCCCGTACGAAGCACATATCGGATATCAAACAACTAGTCTCTTTGAATCGGATAATCATGACCTTGTCACATTATCCCAATGGTTGCAACACAATAGAGAACGAGTTATGAATCCCTGCGTGATCATCATCTCCATATGTCTGGAGTGATACTTCCGTCTTGACATCACATCCAATAGAGGCGTACACAGAACCTGTTAAAGCCTTAGATGACTAAAACCAAAGTTTACCAATTGTCGCAAGTATTAGCGATGTAAGTCTCAGGTTAAGACCAAATACATCTACCCTGACGCAGACTCCCATAGACATATATACATACTACCAATGGGATTCCGCGGGGTCTATCCAGAGCGAAGCTGTTTTCCATACCATCGGTAAAACACAACCTCCTATCGCACTTGCATAAGTATCCTATACTTAAACATATGAGAACTGTGCCGTTATGCTCTCACAACGCGCACAAGTGCAATACTAGTATATTCCGCATTATCGATGTCCAGTCTCGATAATACTGCGACTAGGGATATTTAATGATTAAACCTTTATGGATTGATACTGTCTCATATCATCTCAATCCGAAACTAATCATATGGACTTTTACCATTTATATATCATAGTAAAAAAATTACGAAATGATAAAAGGCAATTTCAATATTACATAGTCAATTTTGTACAAAAACACAATGTCTTTTACAAACAGTGACGCTATGGGTCATAATTGTCTAACAATCTCCCACTTGGCCTATAGCCAGTCACTCAAGCATCTAACACCTGAACTATGTATGTGCTTCTCAAACTTTTGCTGTGAAATAGCTTTCGTCAGCGGGTCTGCAATGTTGTCATCTGATGCGACCTTCTCGATCTTCACATCGCCACGATGTATGATCTCACGATGAGACCGTGGTTCCTTAGCCTGCGCTATAGCCCCGTTATTGTCACACAATAATGGAACGGGCTCAGCTGCTAACGGAACTACTCCTAATCCAATTAGGAATTTACGGATCCAAACTGCCTCTTTTGCTGCTTCAGATGCAGCAATATACTCCGCTTCTGTTGTTGAATCGGCAACAGTCTCTTGCTTGGAAGATTTCCAGCTTACTGCTCCGTTGTTCAAACAAAATATGTACCCTGATTGCGACTTAGAGTCGTCTTTATCGGTTTGGAAACTTGCATCGGTATACCCAGTTACCTCAAGTTCTCCATCTCCATAAATCAAGAAAGCATCCTTAGTTCGTCTAAGATACTTAAGGATGTTCTTAACTGCCATCCAGTGACCATCACCTGGATCGGCCTGATAGCGACTACACATGCTCAAATCATAGAGACATCAGGCCGAGGCGAACGGTATCCGACTCATGCTATTTCTCTCATCTTGAGTTTTAGGACACATGTCCTTAGATAGAGAGATGCCATGTGACACTGGTAACAGTCCCCTCTTGGACTGATCCATGTTGAATCTTTTCAACACTTTGTCAATGTACGTACTCTGAGAGAGTCCAAGCAGCTTTCTAGATCTATCCCTGTAGATCTTTATTCCTAGAATAAAGGCTGCTTCTCCCAGATCTTTCATGGAGAATTTTAATGAAAGCCAAGCTTTCACCGATGTTAACATGGGAATGTCATTGCCCATAAGCAATACATCGTCAACATAAAGGACAATGAATGTCAGTGCGCTCCCACTAACCTTCTTATATACACAAGGATCATCCTCGTTTTGAATGAAATCATATTCTTTTATGATCTCATCAAAACGTTGGTTCCATGACCGCGATGCTTGCTTCAGTCCATAAATGGACCGATTTAACTTACAAACCTTGTTTGCAAGTCTAGGCACGATAAAACCGTCAGGCTGTTGCATATAAACATCCTCCAAAAGGTTTCCGTTAAGGAAAGCGGTTTTAACGTCCATCTGCCATATCTCGTAATCGAAATATGCAGCAATAGCAAGCATTATCCGAATGGATTTAATCATGGCAACGGGTGAGAAAGTTTCGTCGTAATCGACACCATGTCGTTGACGATACCCCTTCGCTACAAGCCTAGCTTTGTACGTTTGTACGTTGCCTTCCATGTCGGTCTTCTTCTTGAAGATCCATTTGCATCCAATAGGCTTTACGCCTTCTGGTGCATCAACCAGTGTCCAAACTTGGTTGGTGTACATGGAATCCATTTCGGACTTCATGGCCTCTTGCCATAAAGTGGAATCGATATCTTGTATCGCTTCCTCATACGTAGCCGGTTCGTCTTCCTCAATGAGATTAATATCTACATGAGGTGAGATCAGAAACCCATACCTCTCAGGTTGGTTCCTGACTCTCTCCGACCTACGCGGTCCTTGTGTAATAGAAGATTGTGGTACAGTCTCATCCCGGATGGACTGTTCTTGTTCCGTTGAGGATTCTATGCCAGGAACAGTATCACTCCGATTTTCATCGAGTTCTACTTTCCTCCCACTTACCACTGTATTTAGGAATTCCTTCTCAAGGAAAACCGCATGTAGAGCAACAAATACTTTGTTCTCTCGTGGGTGATAGAAGTAATATCCTTTGGTTTCCCTAGGATATCCTACGAATAGGCATTTATCCGATTTGGGTCAAGTTTGGTACCTTCCAAACGTTTGACGTATGCCCAGCATCCCCAAATCTTTAGGAATGAGAAACCCGGTTTCTTTCCTGTCCATATCTCATATGGTGTCTGTTGTACAGACTTTGACGGAACCTTATTCAAAATAAGAACTGCACTGTTTAATGCATATCCCCAGAAGGAAATAGGTAGCTCAGTGCGACTCATCATAGACCTTACCATGTCCAACAGAGTTCGGTTTCTCCGTTCGGATACACCGTTTAATTGCGGTGTTCCAGGAGGAGTCCACTGTGAAAGAATACCATATTCTTTCAAGTAATCTAGAAACTCATTGCTCAAGTATTCGCCACCACGGTCCGACCGTAATGTCTTTATACTCTTGCCGGTCTGTTTTTCAACTTCGTGTCGAAACTCTTTGAATTTCTCAAAAGTTTCCGACTTGTGTCTCATAAGATACACATAACCATAACGCGATGCATCATCCGTAAAGGTTACGAAGTATTCGAATCCACCTCTAGCCTGGCTAGACATGGGCCCACAAACGTCACTATGAACGAGGGCTAACAGTTCGGTGGCGCGTACACCTTTACCGCTAAAAGGTGATTTAGGCATTTTGCCTAATAAGCAAGATTCGCAGACGTCATATGAATTTGGATCAAATCCGTCCAAGTACCCACTCTTCGAAAGTGTGGATATGCGAGTCTTGTTAATGTGTCCCAGACGACAATGCCACATGTAAGTCTCATCTTTGTTACTTAGTTTGAGCCTTTTGTTTGTTACATTATATGTTTGAGATTGATTTATATTCAAAATATAAAGACCATTATTAGCATCAGCTGAACATATCTCAAAATCATCTTTATAAACAAAACACCCAGTGTTTCGGAATACAAAAGTGTACCCGCATTGGGTCAAACAAGATACAGAGATAATATTCCTAGTCAAACTAGGTACATAATAACAGTCTGATAGTTTAAGTACATGTCCCGAAGGCAGTTCTAAAACAAAAGTGCCCACGGCCAAAACAGCAACAGGTGTCCCGTTTCCAACACGCAGATCAATCTCTCCTGAAGCCAGTCTCCTGCTAATCTGCAGATCCTGCGCATCAGTACATATATGAGTACCACAACCAGAATCAAAAATCCAATTTTTAAAACTAGAAGTAGCCATGTTTATCTCAATAACAAACATACCTGAGGCCGGTGCCTTGCCCGCCTTTATCTCCTTCTGAAGCGCCTTGTACTCGCGGCAGTCACGCTTCCAGTGACCCCGCTTGTCGCACTATAGGCAAACATCCTGAGATTTGTCCTTTGGCTTCCCAGAATCCTTTGACTTTTTGGCCTTGCCCTTTTGAATATGCTTCTTCTTTCGCACACCTCCAGTTCCCTTGGGCCCATGAGATGTCGATGCAAAGTGCGCCTCGCGCTTGTTGCCCTTTTGAAGCTCCTTTTCAGCCTCCTTGAGAGTTGACAGTAACTCTCCAAGAGTATCACTGTTGTTCATCAAATTATAATTTATGATGAACTGTCTCCAGGAATCGGGGAGAGATTGCAGGATCATATCCACAGTAATCTCTGCTCAAAGACTATCCCCATGTTGGCCAGCTCATCGATGTCAGCAATCATCTGAGCCACGTGGGACTCAACAGACATGCCATCTGTCATGCGTGAGCGAAAGAGCTTCTTGACTAACTCGTACCTCTGCATCCTCTTGTTAGAGCGATGCAGATCTTGCAACCTTGCTAACATATTATAAGGATCCAAGTCCCTATTTTGTCTGCGAAAGTGCTGAGTCATCGAAGCAAGCATAATGGACTGAGTTGTGTCACAATCATCGCTGTGAGTCTTCCAAAGCTCCAGCTCAAGTGTCTCATTCGGTCCGGGCTTAGGCCCAAGAGGTCTTTGTAATATACAACAACCTCCTCTCTGAACCTAGGACAATCCTAAGGTTCATTTCCCAATCTGCAAAATTTGTGCCCTTGAAGACATTATCTCCCATGATAATGTCGCGGACATTTCCTTTGCCAGTCATCTTGATCTACGATAGTCTAACTATCTAGTCAACGATAATGGGTACAGTCTAACTGTTACATAGAAAAATAACAATATATTAGTCCAACTAATAAAGTAATATTGACGAAATTATTTGAAAGCGCGTAAAGCTAAGTATCTGAATGAAATTGCAAATTCAATACTAGCCTCCCACTATTTTTCGGCGAGCCTCTAACCCTCTGTCGAGTACTCGGGAAACCTAGTTTCCTAGTGGGCTAGGATCCCGTTAAAATAACATACAACCTTGACTTTGGCCAACAAGCTGTATGAAACTTAACTAGGTAGATCTCGAAGATCAATTGGATCTCATCCAATTCCTAGATCCGGTAGGTGGACATCCAAGTCCGAAACACATATACTTTATATATGCCAATATGTCAAACATATTTTCCTAACCTTTTTCCTCTGAATCAACTAAGCCTTGGCTTTGGCACAACAAGCTTAATGATTCCAGTTAAGCGGGACCCATTGACATGGAAAGTTTCGTAATCAATGTCGATGGACAAGAAGTGATCTTGACTTTGGCCAACAAATCACAACTTGGACAAGACACCGATATGTAACAAAACCTTCATGATTCAAACACATCCGCAATTGACAAAGGCCTTGACTTTGGCCAACAAGCCAATGCCAACTTTGGATCTTGAGTAAGAATCACTCAACGGAAGGAAAAACGCTTAATATGTTTTTGAGGGTTTTTCGCGTAAATTGGCATCCAATTTATTATCTTTGATTAGGTCTCATCATACACCCTTAAGCATGCTTCTAAAACATCATAAGGAGCAAAAGTAAATTAATAACGATATGCGGATGGATATTTAAACAGATTGTTCCTAGAACAAATCGCTCTTTTCCTCTCCCCGACTAGAACTATTCTAACTCCTACCCTTTTACAAAATACAATAAAGAAACCTCATATACATTGAGGGGAATAGGTGAGAAGAGAATTACAAGGAGTAAGAGATTAAAGGCTGGACACGCAGGTCCAATTTAATAAATTCTAAACTTATTACAATTTCCAAAATTGCCCTTGCCCTTCTAATATCCATCCGATATACGTTATTCATACATCACATATATGTATTCAATCAAAAACATGTTTATTACAATCAATCTAATCCAATTAATTAATCTTTGATTAATGACCATCCAATGTTCAAACAATGATTTGATTTGCGCGAGTCCAACTCGTTTAAGAATAAATACTTTTGAGTACGTATTCTTGAATTATATCGAACTACAACTTAAATCCAATTTATTTGTATTCAATACTAATTCTTATTTAAAATTACACTTACATAGTTGCCTTAAAGACTTGGATTCCAAATCCAATCTTGATGGGTCTCAAAGGCCCAATAACATCCAATGTCTTTTTAATTAAAGTCCAATGGGCTTTTAATTGATTCTTAAGGCATGGGCTTTGGCCATAATGGATCAAACCCAAAATGCCAAGGCCCAATAGGAATCACCCTATTGCCATCAAATACTTTAAAGGGCCAAGTGATGTATTTGGTCTTCATGGAATTGGTTTTGGGCCCAATTGGATCCAATCCAAAAGTCCAAAACCAAACTTGGTCAAACCAAGCCCATTAGGCCCAAATACACACTTTTAGCCCAATTCAATTTTAAAGGCATATTTACATAATTATAATATTCCAAATATCACAATTATTTTAATTAAAGTGTATTAGCCATAATTAATTAATTAAACTCAATATTTCCAAAATATTAATTAACTTAATTAATCATGCTTAAACTAATAATTCATGCTTAACATAAAATCAAGCCAAAACACATCATTGCATGCTTGAGACATATTGAAGCCTAAGATCATCATTTCATGCTCAACATGCACTTTGATTTTAACATGAACATTATAGACATTGATTCTAATCATATTAAACCAACTATCATCATTTAAACATGCATCCAAACACATTATTTCATGTTACAAAAAACAAAAAACTGCAGTGCATATGCTATAGTACCATTCGGCCACATAACATTTTTTTATTTTTGTTGCTTTTGATTTATTTGAAATCTAATCATGCATAACTCTAAGTTATCATGTTGTAAACATACTCAAAGCATCAATTTCAAAAAATCATGCTCAAAATCAAAAAGCCCCAAATTTTTAGGTTCAAGAACCCTAAAATTATCATGCTTAAATTAGGCTCATGATACCATTGTTAGTGTTCCAAGAACATTATAAGGATCTAATAAGCATGCATAATAATAGATTTGATCATTATAAGGTGCATAATATACTTACAATGCGTTTTAGAGCTTTAAAAAATTTTGAGATCCAAGATCTCCAAGATCCAATCTTTAGGATGATTCCAAGCTTTAGGATGATTCCAAGCTATTGAGGAGTTTCCCTATCACCTTTGTTCACTTTCAAAGTGCTAGCTTTTGTTGATTTGAAAAACAAATCAAAGAGAAGAGAGGGAGAGGAATTCGGCCAAGCCTTAGTCCTTTAGGGTTTTGTGTTTTTGATTTTGTGTCAAGTGTTCACCATGTTGAATTGCCTTTTTGTTATTTACCAAAAGGTGAAACCATTTCACCTTTTACCCAAAACAAGGTAGAGATTGGTAAATGGTTTTCATTAAGGCAAAACAAGGTAGTTGTGTGGTGGGAACACCTACCACACTTTTGGCTCCAAATATTTGAATCCGAAATTCAAATATCTCTACGCGGCATTTGCCGCGGCTCGGTTCCGTTTAATCCGATTAAACGATCTTTCGTCGCTAAATAATTAAATCTAATTTAATTAAATAACGATGCCTCGCAAATATATTACGAACGTCGTTCACGAACTAATTCTAAATTAATTCGTTCGTTCGCATTAAAGTCCGACTTTAATCTCGTAATGAAATCCAATCCATTTTAATATATCCGATATATTAATTTTAGCCCATTTGAATAAATTAAATAGAAAAATCAAATTTAACTATTAAATTTATTTTACCGATTAATTCCAAATTAATCGCGTTCTTTCTCTACTGAACACTTTTAATCCCAGATTAAATAAAGCCCATATTAATCCCAGATTAATTTTCTCTCTCTTAATTAATCCCAGATTAATTCTAATTTAAGTCAACTGTCATCGGTGAATCCTTGGGAAGCGACCCAAGAGATCTCTGGATATGTTGGCAGTAAATCCGGTTATCGGACTATCCGATAAAGCGAGTACCTCGTCGTACTACGTGCTTACCGATTTACAAGACATGGTTGGCTTCTAGCAAAGCACCGTGCCTACCCAATTCTCCAGAAATATTCTTACTGGAATATAATCTATGTCAGACGTAGAATACCTAGTATCTCGTATTTCGATCCAGTATCAGATGTCACGTGCTAGGCCTGGGGCTGGAATAGTGTCTGCCCCGTACGAAGCACATATCGGATATCAAAACTAGTCTCTTTGAATCGGATAATCATGACCTTGTCACATTATCCCGATGGTTGCAACACAATAGAGAACGAGTTATGAATCCCTGCGTGATCATCATCTCCATATGTCTGGAGTGATACTTCCGTCTTGACATCACATCCAATACACTACGATTCTCGATAAACCCAATAGAGGCGTACACAGAACCTGTTAAAGCCCTGGACGACCAAAACCAAAGTTTACCGATTGTCGCAAGTATTAGCGATGTAAGTCTCAGGTTAAGACCAAATACATCTACCCTGACGCGGACTCCCATAGACACATATACATACTACCAATGGGATTCCGCGGGGTCTATCCAGAGCGAAGCTGTTTTCCGTACCATCGGTAAAACACAACCTCCTATCGCACTTGCATAAGTATCCTATACTTAAACATATGAGAACTGTGCCGTTATGCTCTCACAACGCGCACAAGTGCAATACTAGTCTATTCCGCATTATCGATGTCCAGTCTCGATAATACTACGACTAGGGATATTTAATGATTAAACCTTTATGGATTGATACTGTCTCATATCATCTCAATCCGGAACTAATCATATGGACTTTTACCATTTATATATCATAGTAAATAAATTACGAAATGATAAAAGGCAATTTCAATATTACATAGTCAATTTTGTACAAAAACACAATGTCTTTTACAAACAGAGACGCTATGGGTCATAATTGTCTAACATCTGCCAGTTGTGAGACAAGTGTTGAAAGATTAGGGCGTCACGATGCTGAGGCTCTACGTGTTGCGATGCAAAAGGCGGTGACAGCGGTGTTGTTGTACTTATGGGAGCATCGTGACGCTGATGCCGTTGCTTGTTCGCGATGTTACTGCCTGAAATTCTATTTTGCCCTTTCCAAATTGGTTTTTTCCTGTTTCCTGTTGAGCTTCCGAACAGTGTTTCATCACCTGCCCAATGGCAAAAATACACAATAAAAATATACAAAACATAAGTTAGAAATCTTTCACAGATGTGCGAAATAAGGGGATTATTGATACTACAGTGTAAAATGACTGATTTTGTCTATAAAAATATGCATTTCTTAGTATTCATCAATGGTTTCGTCAACACCACTCTCGACCTTCTGTGCTATTTCTCTCTACCAGCCAAAAGGTAGTGTGGGCTACACTTAGACAACAATCCCTAAATAATTTAGCGAATAGAAATTGTCACATTTTTACTCTTACTTTTTTCTATCAACCTTGCGATAAAAATGAGAGGTAAGAGAAGAGAATTCTATCCAAAACGAAAAAGTGGCCATAAAAAAAATATTTTTTTCATTTTATATATTAGGGTTTTAGGCTAATTAATTTTGCAAAATTAAAAAAAGTTTACGCAAGTAGCCCTTGTAAAATTTGGCCATACATATTCTTGTAACATCAGAAATTCAATTTTTTTTTGTTTAATGTATCATAAATACATTAGGAAGTTACAAGAAAAAGAATTAACATTCATTTGTCACAATTCAAATTTTAACTCCTTTGAATTAACTCCTTTAAAATAAAAAATTTAAAATTCATCAATTTCAAAAATAATGTTTCATTAAAACCATTTATATTAAACTGTTTAAAATAATTATAAAGTGTGACTTTAATTATTGATC